>JAQQBS010000002.1:20512248-20582151 GCA_030347275.1 Microctonus aethiopoides
ACTGTCCTTTGGAGGGAGCTCTTAAAATATCAAAAACTAACATTTTTTCACCCGAGACTCAAGAAAAAAAAATAGTCGATTTTTTTGCGCCACCCTAATATATATATATATATATATATATATATATATATATCATCATCAATCCTCTGCATATTCTAAAGAAAATTATACATTACATACAGATAAATAAATATACATATACAGCCGTATTAAATTATTCGTTAAATGGACCAAAACAATCTATTGATGCGTGTAATTATTGGTCTTTTCATCTTTTGTTTATTCAAGGCTGTGAATATATATCGAGGTTGCGACTTTATATAATTGCGGTTGTATATACGCGACGTATAGGTCTTTGAACGAAAGATTAAAGTAAGCGCGTCCATATATACCCGCATCAACAATATGTATAATACACAAACTGAACATCAAGAGGCGGATATGACTCTTGTGATGGTCGTTGCTGCAGCATCAACAGCATATATACGCTTGCGTTGTTATTATTACATACAAATACGTTATATGCCGAGGAAATGATAAGTGGCGCGTTCGGGGCGGCGATGCCCTGTGATTTAAGACACCACTAACACGTGCCTTCAACAACAACCTCGATCCTCTCTTCTACATATACACCCCCTTTATATGTATCTACGTATATCCTTATATACTCTTTCTTTATTTCTTTCATTCTCTTTTGCGACCGGCCATTTTCGTCATGAATTTATTAATATGCCTTTTTACCAACGAATAAACTCTGACGGAGATATGCCTATTATGTGGATTAATTCCACCCAATAATTTCCTTGATGTATGTAAATTACTTTTATTTTTTATTTTTTATTTTGTTATATACGTATGTGTACTTTTATTTACAAGCCAACTGAAATATATACACGTGAAATCGCGTATGTATATTTATATATAGATAATAGATAATAAATAAACTTTAAATCGAGCGGAAATGGTTCTCATCCGGCCAAAGTAATGAGAATTTGAGAAGTAAAAAAAAAATATCTGTCTGTGAAATGACTACTTGAAAATTTCAAGATTAAGTTACGTGTGTATATATGTATATATTATATATGTATATATGTATATTTAAAGATGAATTTAGTGTAATCTTTTTTTGGAAGTAGATATAATAATTTGCAATATGTCTCATGTATATTTTGTTTCTCGTCTCGCTACATGTAGAGTATAAAGAAAAAAAAAAAAAAATAAGAATCGAGATGTTTCAACCTTGGGTCTCATCTCGTCGTCATCTCACCATGTGTATATAGTTTATATACTAACCAAGACGGCATTTAATCTGGGGGCATCATCGCGAGGGTCGTGTCTGCACTATTATTAGAGACAGAGAGAGGTACCAAAAGAGCGAGAGAATACAACACTCTCTCTTGATGCTACTGGTATTCATCACGGCTTTTCAACAACAACAATAACAATCAACGAAGAATCATGATCCCAATCCGAATTTTTTTTTTGTTTTCATATCATCTTCCCTTGTGTATATAACTTCATTAAAAAAAAGAAATTAATTTTTTTCTTTCAATTTTTTTTATACATATACCTACTCAATTGAACGCTTTAAATTGTGACGGTACAACAGAGAACCTGGTTTGACATGATGATCGTATAGTAGTAATACTAGTAATAGTAATAGTAGAAGTAGTAGTATAAGTAGTCGCTCGCTATCCTTCCTGATGCGTGGCAAACACGACAGAGAGTAGATTTAAAAAAGTTTCGTACGTGTATAATATACTAATACACCAAGCGAGTTTGTGTGTTTGTATGTCTATAGTAGTTGTGTATAGCTAGAGGATTTTGCTTATAGTGTGTCGGGGGGATTATATCCCCTTCTACTTTATTCTTCTCCATCTCGGGCGCGTTGTTGTGCGCCGAGAATTCACGACAGTTACCGAGAACAAAACCGAAGCGTCTCCCCCGCACAGTTCACTCTTCAGTCTCTCACGTCAAGCCGGCTTGGTCGGTTGCGTTTAGCTCTTTCCTCTTATTACATTTGACGAAAACTATTTTATTCGATTGCATTAATATAGACTCTTATTTCTTTGGTTAATTCCATCTTTCATACGAATTCTTCATTTTGATAATAGTTATTGTTAACTATTAATTATAATTATTTTTTTTTTCATCTGTATTGGATGAAAAAGAAAATTATATTTTTAATCTTTGAGAATTCGTGTCTGATTTGAGACGTCCGTAGTGGCTTCGACGGTGTGAGCAAAATCCCGTCGGGCAAAATACAATTAGTGAGATAATATTTTTGTTTATATCTTTTAGTGAAACTAAAATATAATTAAACACATTAATAAAATCGGTAGTCGGACGAGAGTATATATATTTATACTGTATTTAAAAAAAAAGAAATCCGTGGATATTAATTGTTCGTTGGAACTGAAGGAGGGAAGGATACAAAGCAAAGGTGAGAATCAATACATTGTCAATATTCTTAAAGACTGCTTGTTCCTGTATTTTTTTTTTTTTTCCTCGTAATTTTTGCTTTCGTTGCTTTTCTGTACAATGCAGACATTTTACATGCATCGCTCAGCAGTTTTATGCTGCCAAAGTACAGTGTACATATCGATTCAGTATATTGTATTAAAAAAAAAAAAATATAAAGTCTATTTACTAAAAAAACTACAAAAATTTTTTTTCAATTATTTTCAAAAGCCGATTAATAATTGCAGGTATATTTTTTTCTTTGATTTCATTAGTGTTATTTGAGATGTTTGTTCATATAGGTATTAACAAACAATAATTAAATTGTCCCAAATTAAATAAAAAACATATTACACATATATTTATACTACGTTGCAAAAGTTTGTGTTAATTTTTCAGGGACATTTATTTTGACACGAACACGAATCAATTGTTATGTGCAAACATTTCAAGTACATACATTGGTATATACCGTTGCGTTAACTGTCTTAATAGTGAGTTAACCACGATGTCACTACATAGAAAACTATACAGCACGTGCCCATTTGACTATTATCGCATTACCTCAAGGCATTGTCGATGCTCTTAATGAGACACGTGAGCACAAAATAGTTAGGGCAGAAAATAAAAAATATATATACATGTATATTTATATATATATCTGTGACGAGATATATTGAATGTATAGAATTGAAATCGAAAATAGCTGATGATTTTTTATTTAGATTATCTTAAAAGAAAGTTCATCGACCCTCGTGTGTATTTATTCTAATTCCCCAATTTCTGCTGTTTGAAGATCATTCACCTTTTACAATTATTTATTTCCAAAAAGTATAAAAAAAAACAAACAAAAAAGAAAAACTTTTTTATTAATATTATTTTTATTATATATATTATATATAAATGAAATGTAACGTATTATTTATTTTTTCTCTGCGTTCTCATTGCCACGCATATTTTCATCATCATAAATATATTCGCATATCTCCGAATTTAGCGGCATGAATACGATTCAAATGCATCGCTAAAGGTTTCCACTGACTAGTCATCGTATAAAGTACCGACAGACTAATTTATATCTGTAAAAAGAGAACGAAATAGAGAGAAAAAAAAAATACATACTTATAAAATGCTACACTCAACTGTGGCGCCATTGAATCATATTCTTGAGGGTTAAATTGCTGGTATAGGCATCGCATTATTGTATACGTGTCTGTGAATTTATGGCGAAAGTGCAGGCGGCATCAAAAACAGAATAAATATATAAATACATACATACACAAAAAAAAAAAAAAAAAAAATTAATAAATAAAGTAGAATAATGTAAAATCTTCGAAGGTCTTCTCAATTATTTTTAATTACTTAATATTCATTAGTGCACCAACGATTTCCCAGTTAAATAAACTTTCCTTTTTCCCAACACATTTTTATTATTAACTCGCGCGTTTTTTCTTTATTTACTTATTTATTCATTTCTTCATTATTCATCAGATATTATCTGGCAATGAAGAGTTAACTTTAGAGACTCTCAATAATGAGGACTTCTTCTCTTTTCTTCTCTGTGTGTGAAGGTTTCATAGTGTATATATATATATATAAAACGATGGAGGCCTCGGTCATGGTACCGTTTAAACATTGGAATCAACAGCAAGCAACAGACACCTGGGGAACATATAAACATACACGTTATATATCCATGTAGGCTGATGCTCTTCCATCAGTCTCCAATCATAAACTCAATTCAATGCTAATATCATCCGGTGGCACAATTATCCACATGATAATAAATAATACACATACACATATGTATATCACACCGAAAAATAATTCCAACACTGTATTAAAATTTTATTTTCATTTTATTTTTTATACATATATACTTCATAACAATTGTGTGTAATACACGCCAAAGAAAAAGAGAAAAAAATCGTGAAACAAAAATGAATAATACAAAAAATATATGTGTATATATATATATATAGTTGTTACTTGAATTATTTTCTTTAATATGTATACATAAGCCCAAAGCAAAAAATATAAAACCGGTCTTCATTGAGAATATATATATACGCTTGTGACCACGTGTATATTTACGTCGAGTGTTGGTTATGTTCCCGAAGTAAATAAGTCCCGTGAATCTACAATACACGTGTATGTATGTATGTATATGTGTATATGTATAATATATAAGAATTTATATAACCGAAAAACACACGCAACTTTACGACATTTGCACAGTTGCAGTGCTCGTTATTTTTCTTTTGTTCGATTCGCCCGCGCGTACGTACGATATATACCATTATATAAATACATATATTGTCCATATATATAAATGGGGGATGCGTGTACGTATTATACCGTTTATTTCCCGCGTGACTTCTTATGTTTTGCCGTACGCTTAACCGGTCGACTTGTATACGATGCGAAACACTCAAAGAGAGCCTTTGAGAAATAAAAAAGAGCTGATATAGCTGCAGTATAGTGCAGAGGACAGGGCGTTTTGTGCGAGTCTATACGCGCAATTTTACAGCACAGCGTGAAACGTTGAACGAAAACAAAAACGCGAATAAAGATTGAGAGAATGAGAGAAGGATTAAAAATACGAAAGAGAAAAATAATATATAAAAGTCGCGATGCGAACAAAGTATAGAGAAATGCCCCGTTACAAAGCTGTCCTCGCACCGAGTAGACATCGTGTAGTGCGATGGAGATTGATAAAACCTGAAACTTGACTGATGGAATGACGGAGAAGGGTAAGAAAATTCGCGCGAACTAAATATAAACTCAAGTGTCTATGTTATTTATTTATATACATGTATAAATCTACTGAAAAAAAAAAAACACGATTCCGAAAGCGTAAATCCGCGCTTGCACAAAAGGATGTTAATTATTTCCAATGATGCGATGTTTATATATGATTGAAAAGAAACGAATGGAAAATAAAAAAAAAGAAAAAAAAAATAATAGAAATTGAGTGGGAATATATAAGTTGGATGTAAATGTCGATTATTTTATTCAAAAGATTGTTAGTGGAGATATATTGAACGGAATATATTACATGAACATAGAGTGAGAGAACTTATATATATATATATATACATATATACACATATACATATTTACTATATACATCACTAAGGGTGATCTAGATCGTGAGATCGTCGTTTACCTGATTCATCCAGTGCGATCTTCCTTGCGGCGTCAATAATTTTTTTACTGATATATACCTAGACTTTAAGTGCACGTATATATTTTGTGTATATGCATATAAATAGTTGGGGTTATATATTATATAGAAATGCATTGGATGACGTAGGGTGAAAGTGACGCTTCTCTTGAGACGATCGATACGAATTTAGAAAGCCGACAACAACGACTTCATAGATAGATAGATAGATAGATAGATATATATATCCAGTATATATCTCTAAAGATGTCGAGCGATTTTCCATGCTCATGACCCAACATGTAATATAAATTTTTCTCAGCGTTTGTTTGACATCGGCATCGTAAAATTTAACGTACTATAGAAAATCTCAACGCGCGTGGGACAATACAAATATTTATTGTGGTAATATAATTATTCTCTTCACTGGTGTGTGTTAGTTTGTATTGTATATTTGTATATAAATGTACAATGTTTGTATAGCATATAAATTATTTGTGTAATTGCAAGCGCGGGAGAAAAACCACAAAGATGAAATTCAAGGATAAACAAAATTACGCACGCCCATAGTGTCATCTTTCTGCAACAAAAAACTATACAACGCGAGAAATTCTGTTTATGTTTATAATGTGTATATAAAATATTTCTTGTTTTCGTTTAACGACTTTCTCTGATGTTAATATTCCATCAAGGTCATGATCCCAACTTCTATTCATATAAATTCTATGATGTTGAAATTTTTTGTTTCCTTTATATTAAACATATCGCGTAATTTTATCGTGTAAATAATTCTAGAATATGAAATCTACATTGATATACTTTTTCATCAGGTCATTGTAATGATACTATTACTAATTCTTATCTAATTATATTTGTTTGTAGCTTGTCTTTGTGTATACACATAACTTTATATTTTTATTTGAAAGATATATTTATTTTAAAAATTTTTTAACATTTAACATTTATCCGTTAGTCATTGTGTACGTGATAAAGAGAGTAAAGAGAGAATGGCCGCGTAAATCGATAGGCGTGACGAGAGTTAGCCACCGTAGTCGCGTTGAGGGCGAACGTGAGAGTTCGTCCGGCGAAGTTTCAAGTATCGAATGTCCCACTCTTGTAACGTCACAATAAAAGCGTCCTCGGATTCTCTTTTCATGTGTGTGTTTGTGTGTCTACCATCTATTTTTATTTTTTTATTTTATTTTTCATTCTGCATTCTATACACTCACGTATACCCACCGCTCTATTGTCCTGAATAACAGTTGGCCGGGTTCAACAATTCGCATATGTACCTACATATATACACATGATACAGGAAGTTGGCTCACAATAGGACGACATAAGCTGTCTTTTGCTGTCATAAAACTGCGCGTTCTAATTTTTTTTCTGAGTAAATGAATAGAAAAAAATAAATAAATAAATAAAATCCATCGTTGAATTTGTCGAATTTATTTTTTTTTCTTTTTATTAAATTAAAATGAATGATTATTAATCGAGTGAAGACGACACTCATTTATCATTCAATATATATGTTGAGGTTACATATACACACACTTGTTAATGTGGGTTTTCATCCATAACCGGCAGTAGTCACACAAATGATTCCCCGTCGCGGTATTATATTCAGTTGATTAATATTTTTCATTTCTCAGCTCTTATCAACTTTACTGTCAACACTTTATTTTCATAAATGCACAAATAAAATTTACAATGTGAATTGACACACGAGGATATTATTTATCTCTAGTGAAATAAATAATTCTGATGAAAGAATAATTTTCTAAAATATATTTTGTTCGCGTTATTCTTTGTATAAAATAAATAATATTCGCGATCAATTAGTATATTATAGCCAAACCCATTTACTCGGTGAGCCCAATCGCTTACTGATATTCTGCATTAATTTAACGTTATAAAGTTTCCATTCCAAGTGCATTTACAGGTGATAATGATTAATAAGTGGTTTTAGAGAGTATATATAAAAAATCTGAAAGTATCGCGCGGTTTAAAATGTATTTCATTGAATTTTTTTTTTTTATATTTTGTCATGGCAAGTCATGCGTATCAAAATGATGGGAACGAATATACAGAATACAATGTTGCATTTGTATTTAGTGTTCTTTGGCAGCTGTCGTTTGCACCCAGAGAAAATTTATTTCCAACTGACCTGCTTAACAAAACTAAAACCCGTAGCAGCACCCCCTTCGACTCACGGATTCACCTGTAAAATTTTATTATTGAAGAATATATATATATATATACATTTTCTTTTATTATTTTTTTTTTTAAGACTTGGAAAAATCTTGTCTACCTGCTCGTTTGGATTTTTTGCATTATTCATTGTCCCTTTTTTATTTATTTATTTATTTTTTCCTACTTAAAAATTCCTTAAATTTTTTTTTTTTCGCGCACATATTTTCCTGACTATCGTGTAAATATAAATATATGTTGAGTGTGTGCATCAGCATCGTTGTGGGGTCGTTGACTTTACTGCAGAGGCCGCAAAAACATACACGCGATCTCGTCAACACAAGTCGCACCTGCGCCTTGAATTCCTCATTATATTATTCTCTCAAAAATCACAAAAATATATATTTATAATCGCATAACATTATAAACGTCATTTATAAAATGAATTTATTAATTTTTATATTTAATGCACGTGCGATTATTTAATTGAACTTGAAGAATTTAACAGAAATATTATTAATATAATATTGTAGTTTGTATAAACATTGATAAATAAATATAAATAAATAAATAAATATATTTGATATAGTAAGAGAAATAAAATGAAGCGAAAGGGCGGATTGAAAGTCCGACGGCGAAATAAATATCCGCTGCGGTTATGTAAGTGTTTGAGCCCGTGGAACGCCCGGCATCGTGAACATGTGCGCGTGTTCGGCATACATATATGAAGGCTGCACTCTCGCCAGTGTGTTTGAGTACATAGCCGACGTGTACGTAACGCGCTTCCAAGAGAGGATGTAGGTGCGCGCGCCCTGGCGCTGCCCTCATTGCGTAATATCTATCTCGCGCGTCGAGAATTCCCGCCAGGTAAATTATACACACTCTACTTTTACAATTCCATTTTTATTCGCACTTATTTCTACACTTGGTTATTTTTATTTCACTCATTAATATTAATTGCATTAATGAAAGTGATAAATTACTTGAAAAAAAAAAAAAATATATTTATAACATTTACAATAGTATGATAAAATAAATTAAAAGTGCGCCGAAATATATTTAAGTAATTTGCCAAAATTGAATTAAATTTTTTTTTGTTTTATTTTATTTATTTCTTTTTTTTTTGTTTGCTTTTAATTATATATTTTGCACATATAAATCAAGAAAAAATCCGTTATTGTGCGTGGGATATTCACATACATTTATACATATATGCGCGGATTTGTAATCTTCATTTTGAACGCAACGGAGGGCAGCGCACCGAGACTTGCGCCTCATCATATCACTTGAGTCTCTGACCGTTATGTAATTCCGGTAAATCACCGATGTATACATAAAATAAACTCAAAAAAAAAAAATTCCATCATTTTTTTCCCCTTCACATTGACGCTAATAATAATACTCAACTATTAAATAACGAGTTCTTACACAAATGAGAATAAAAAAAAAAACTTTTTGTACTTGCAAAAAATAAATTAAGTGAAATTATCACGTTTCATAATTTTTAATAATTGATAATACATAAATGTCTCCCTTATTGTGTTCATACCAATCGTAAAATACCGAATGCGGTAATCTACGATTGTATACAGTTATACACACATACATAATATTATACAATAAGCCCCACAATCACATGTGCACCTATATTCCTTATCGCTTATATACAATCATAAAAATTCAACAAAAGATTTAATGGAATGATTCACAATGTACACACATTGATTTGTCATACATTGTCAATACTTAAAAATAAATATCTCTCTATCGACCATCACTAAATAATACATCTATACTTATACATATATATATGTATATGATAAATATAAAATATAATACGTAATACGTAATACTGTATTTATAATGCGGGAGAAATGTAAAAATAAAAAAAATTTCAAAGAAAAGAATAAAATCTATTCGCGCACATCCAGTTCCCACGATTCTCTACGGGATGCACACGCCATATACACTTTGTATACATCAGTAATAACCCGCTGTGCGCATATATATTGCGCTCACATATGTATACGGTCCACCACCGCGAAATCGCACGGTAAAGAGAAAGAGCGCTTGAGAGATAAGAAAAAAAAAAAAAAGAGAATTATGCATTGCTGCAGTGCAAGTAGCAACATGAATGCGCGCGGCCACTCCTGCGCCTCTGCGCATTCGTTCAATTCGCGGATGAAGATGAGAGTGAGGTCGTTCCTTGCTCCTTGGCCCCTTTATTAAATCACTATATATATATAAATCTGTATATACTCCATGCAGTATAGTTACATGGTGATTCCATGAATTATAAAATTCTTTCGAGTACCTCGCGGCCTTGAACACAACAAAAATAATAAAAATAAAAAATAAAATGATACAATAAATGTGGTCAAGGAAGCGCTTGAGTATATACATTATGTGTGTATATATATATGTAATGAATTACATCGACATTATAATTTTAATGTATATGGAGTTGAAGTAAAAGCGCAGCCGAGTGGAAGATTGCCAGAAGAATTATATATATGTATATACATTTATTTACATATATATTATATATATACCTACTATTTGCAGGTTTCTATATACCTTCTTTCACTTATAAACTCGCGTGGCCTGCAGTATTAGTGTTCTGCAACTATATTTAACAGGAGAACGACCGATGGAATATGCGATCGATTGGTGCCAAGTTGTGAGTTTTCTCTCTCTTTACTCTTTGAGAAGACCTACCTTACGATATATACACTAATTGTAATCCAATGAAATACATTGAGTGAGGATAGTGTATGTATACATTACTGATGTGTGATGGTATGTATATATATGTATAAGATGAAAGAGAAAAAAAAAAGAATGCGCCGCGGTCACTTCGAGCCAAATAAGTTTCGTTCAAATGGAATTTGTGGACACGATGTTTATAACTGCAATGTAGATTCTCAGCTGTTACCACTTCAATAGTAGGTACTATATAGTATATATATTTAGAGTACATTGTATGTGTATATAACACCCGCGTGAGGTGAAAGGTGTGAGCAGAGTGTGGCATAATAATTTGCAACTATCTGCAATGACGCGCAGTCTTGGAATTTATTACGAGCAAAAATATATGTGTTATATCTCACATATTTCCAGAAACGTTATACATGCCATTCTCCCTTATTTTTTACTCTATATATTATAAATATATATGTTATATATGTGTATGTATTTATATTTATATGTGTTGGTTTTTTATTTTAACTTGAACACTCTCTTCAACTGCCTGATTTAACTTTTATAAATTATCAAGGACGTTTGATTAATTCAAGCATGACTTAATATTTTTTTCTGTCATATGTATACGTTCAATTTAGAGAGAATAAAAATAATATATATATATATGTATATTAATAAGTTGAAGGAATATAAATAAAAATTAATGCTGATAGTTCCCTTCGCTCCTTCTTAGAGAGTGGATTGGTCCATCGTGTGGGCGTTGAAGATAAGAGAATGTCTCTCTGTGTTATAAAACGCCGAAGGTAATATGGTAAAAGTCACTCTCGCCTTCTTTCACAAGTGTATCTTACATTATACAATGATAAATAAATATTAAATACATATTATATTCAATAAAATATCATTTATGAATTTAAAATATGATTAAAAATAATTTATTTTCTTAAATGATTATAAAATTAAATTCTTTTTTAATCTCTATTAATTATTTATTTTATTTTTATTTGATTACAGGTGAGTGCCGAATTATTCAACATACTCAAATGAGTGTGTGTATGCAAAGTGCGAGTTTGGATATGACGAAAATAACTTTAGTTCTGTATAGTAAGATGGCCCCATTTCACATGACGCGCTCTTCAACATTACAGTCTTCATTACACGATCACGGTAATTCCTTTCAAGTGTATTTCGCCGATGCATATCTTTATAATATATCTCACTGTGCAATCTATCTGTATATAAATTAAGCATTCAAACACCTCGAATTATCAGAATTAAATTATATAATTTAATTATATTTTACAATAACAAAAATATATATAAAAGAAAATTATTTTGTCAAATTGAGTTGAGAACATACCACAAGAATTATTCACAGAAAATTGTGTGGGCGTTAATCGTGACAACGAAATAATTCTCACGATGAGAAGAATGAGCATCGTATATATAACTATCGCGCGCGCTAAAGTCGTCGCTCTCTCAACTCTCGGCTAATTATATACACTAACGAATGGAAATCAGTGTTGTTCGCTCTCACAACTGCATCTTTATTCTTCTCAGTCACAAAACACATATATATATATATAACTACACACTATAGCGTACCCCACTGTCACGTTTAAACTCTCTAAATACCAATTAAAAAAAAAAAAAAACTCAACTTTTATTAAAAATAAATCCACTTCTCCAAATAAATAACGACAAAACCTATAAACCCAAGACGAAAGAAAAAAATAAATAAATAAATAAAAGATATAAATCGATCGTCGAACAAACCTATAGACTATCTCGATTCCTGCGCATTCTTTCGCTTTTCAGATACTCGTAAATAGTATGAGGGATTGAAGGAAAAGAAATAAAATAAAAAAAAAAAAAAGAATAGAAAAATTGAAGACCGCTGTCTTGAAGCAGCAAAAGCCAATGAATTTATTTATTGGTATTCAAGCTCCCTCATCGTCTCTTTGAGTTAGAGTACAGCAAGATGCTTGATGCCGCCTTGGGACCGGTCTCACTATATAAATACATATATGTATATATGTATTTATCTCTTTCTCTCTCTCTAGAGAGCTCTCTTCCTCCCCCGAAGACTCTCTGGCGTGATATTCCACTTTTGTCCTATGTATACAATATATACATACATATATATTGTATGTATATACCTTCATATGTATTTATAGATGCGTAATGCATAGATGAGAGAAGAAAATGTAGGTACATAGTCGGCGTATTTTTCTTCTCTCACTCTAACCCTCTTTCTATATGTATGTATGTATGTATATTATGTGTTGTTGGAGTGCTCTAACGAGCCGTGGGAATGAACCAACACACGCGGGATAACGATCGATCGCGCGCGGGTGAGTGCGAGAGAGGGTGCAGCGCAATCAGCCGCTGCGCGATATTCCCGGTGGCTTCCAATTTACATTTTGCAGACGCCCCTTACGTAATTCTCGCCGTCGATCTCTGTATATATATATATATATACACGCGCAATTATCGTGTTTCGATCAATTCAGCGTAAATATATTATAAACGAATTAATAAAGAAAAAATAAAAAAAATTAAACATATACATTAATAAATGTAGTATGTAAATAAAATAAAATGAAATTGTAAAATTATAGCTTGTAGTAAACTAAGTCTATTTATTATAGATTTGTAAAAGTATATACATATATATACATATAATATATGTATGTATATAAATGTAGAGTTGGGCTCGTGAAAAAAAAGATAAATAAAATTAAATAAATAAGTGTACATTTAAATATTTATTTAGTTGAGAAATTGGCCTGGTACACCGCGTGCATTTGACGTCTCTCGTGAAAGCGAAGCGGGAAAGATATATTTTATTTGGTCGGTGGGTCTTGGATATATTACTTATACATATAGTGACGCAACAAAACGGATGGAATCAGGGCAGGTTAGTGCAGGAGGGTAAGGTTGAAGTAATATGTATAGTAGTATAGCGACTGGTGTGCACGACCATACCCATCGTTTGCGAGGCATCGTCGTCAGCTTGGTCATGCCTCTCTCGTTTCTCTCGTACAGCAATATCAGTGACTTTCACTAACTTCATCAAGTTATATATATGTATATAATACATTACTATTTATATATACACATCTATAAACATCTGTATTTATTCCATATATACATGCACCGAAGTAATGGTCGTTTGTTTGTTTTGTATTTTTTTATTTTTTTTAATCCTTTTGCTTGTTTATTACCCATCAAACAACACATTACAGTGCAACTGTCTGATGAAACAGAAGAAATTGCAATATAAAGATATTGCTGGGTGGTATTTGATGATAATTAATGTTGTAGAATTAGAAATAAAAAAAAGTAAACAAATAAAAAAAGTACATGAGACACAACGGGTTTTTGAAAAGACATAATCCAGAATATATATAACGTCCACGCGGGAACGAACGCTCGCCACTGATTGTTCGTGTTCCACGTAATAATTCTAACGGTATTCAAACTGACAATATATAGTGAGAAGGAGAGAAATAATTCAAGAGTCTTTTCTTGGAAAGACTGTTTGAGGAAACCACTCTTCTTCGCGTACCGTTTTTATGCGGAAAGAAACTGGCCCAATACGCGCCAACTATATACATTTCAGATGAGTATATATATGTGTATAAATATAAATATAAATATGTATGTATACACACGTTACATATATATTTGTTGTTGTTGTTGTTGTTGTGGATATAAGTTGAGGGTAAATAGAGAAGTTGATGGCTATAAAACGGTACGAAGATCGCACGGATATTATTCCCATGAGATATGTGTATGTATTTTATATAGAAATATATTTTCATCCAATCTTTGAGAGTATATGTGTGTCATTATCATTAATAACCTCGGGGGAGAATCGTCGTTATTGACATATATTTGAAAAAGAAAAAAAGTCAAGTTCGTTAAAATGACAAGATTTAATGACTATAACCACAACGCTCGTGATAAATGCGTCATCGACGTTTTATTTATTATTATATTTGTTCTTTAAATGGCCTACAAACGATGTCACTTGTTCGTTGTATTTATAAATATATAGATGAGTCAATTGAGTGACAATTGATGTCTTTCGACAGAATCATTTGTTTTGTTATATTTATAATTTCTCACTTTTTTTTATTATTTCTTTCTTTCTTTTATTTTGTGTCCTCGACACGAAAATTCTTTGGTGTCGTTTTTTGTAGGATGTTGAAACAATAACAACGATGTAATCAATTTTGGTTATATGCGAAAATATAAGATATATTTATAGCTGTTTTTTTTTTTGTTATATATGCACATATAAATTTTGTAATATATTTATCTTTGTTGATTAGTGGATAGTCGAATAAAAACACAAGTGTACTCATATGTTATTTATGTAATTTTTTTTTCTTTTTGTATATATGTATACATATTTGCTTTTTTTTTTTATCTTTTGCGTTGAAGAGTTTGAATTAAAGAGTAGGAGAGATTTATTCCCATGACATCACCTGTATGTACAACTGTAGACTTTATAATACCTAATCGAAATGCAGAAATTCCGACAATGTCGCTCGATTATCGGTGTTTCTTGTCGCTTGATCGTGTCTTTTCCCACGATATCAGTTCCTCTGTGACGCTTTCGCAACTCTAAACAAGACAGTATCATCGAGTGCAAGCGAGAGAAATAGATATTTATATAGAAAACAGAATAGAAATATAGATATATACCAGAACTTTTTTTTTTATTTTTTTTTTTGCGCAACAGACAACTTGCGCAACTCCATCAACAGATAGTTGATGGAGGTATTGAATGTCTATGTATCTACAAGTGTCCTTCAGAGCGCCACTTGGCGCCAAACGGGAAGCAATAATTGCTACCATACTATATTTATACTCAATCTTCATTTTCCTCGTGCCTTTATACATTTTATTATCGTAGTAATAAGCAATAAGAGAAATAAAATTCCGGACAAATTCCAATCGATTAATTTAAATTTTTATAGTTGTAAATTTGTTGGTATGTTTACGATAATCAAAAGGCTTATATGAAAAGGATCTTTATCGTATGTATATTTATATGTATATAGATAGATAGATAGATAGATAGATATATATATATGTATGTATATCTTCACTCTCTCTCGATGCACGATTAAAGATCACACATAGCGATTTGAGAAAAAGGTCGAGGGAGGGGCTCGGCCTTCAGGTTCACAGAGTTAAAGGTCGTGTGGAATGGCGAGAATATATATACATGGTACATAAGGCGAAGCAAGAGAGAAGTCAAATAAAAAATATTAAGAAAGAAAATAAAAAATAAATTCTACTATACACCATATGGTTTAAGATCCTGCATGTTCGCGTATCTGTGTTTGTGTGGAGAGAGTGTTCCTTTGGGATGCAAGAGAAAGAAGAAGGAAGAGAGAGTAGTGTATGTATGTATGTATGTATGTATATATATATGGAATGAGAAATGCTGAGGAGGGACCGCCGCGACCTTCGGCCAACTCGAAGGCCGCGTTGTCGAACAGCAAAAGAAAAAAATAAAATAATAAGAATAAAGAAAAAAATAAAATAAATAAGTGGAACCGTGTGGTCGAGTACTGTAGCTTTTAGCCTGCAGGATCATGTATAGACTTGTACGAAAGTTTTGAGGGTTGCGCACGCGCATTCTTTAAACTCGCAGTTTTTATTTATATTTATTTTTTTTTTTATATTTTGTTTGACTTGCGAAAAAATAATCGAACTTTGTCTTTTTTATTTATTTATTTTTTTTTATTTATCATATCGTGCACGCGAGTGTGCATATACGTAAGGTATGTTACCCCGCGAAGAAGGGCGCGCAATATTTGAAGGAAGAAAAAAATATAAAAGGAAAGAAATGACGAGGGAGAAAAAGAAAATAAAATAAATATATATACGAATGAGTATATAGGTATGTGTATTATGAACGCGTTTTGTGCACAGCACACTCACGACGAATCCGTGATTCATCTCAGCAACTGGTCCAGCCGCGTGTGGCCTTGGAAGGTCGAGGCCGGCACAAAGAAACTCTTTTTTTAATCCCTTCGGACCACACAATTCTTCTTCTTCTTCTTCTTCTTCCAAACACGATATCACACGATTAACACACGATCCAATTTCAAATTAAATAATTCAAATTCACATTTACATATTTATCCCATCCCGTATACATACTACACATACAAACACATCCATAAATATATTTAAATATTCATTAATATTTAACTGCAGGTGTCGTGATGCAAAAGATTAAAATAAAACGCAGGGAGCGAATCGTTTATTCGCCTTAAGCATTTTATTTTATATTTATTTTTCTCTCTTTCATTTCAACTCTTCTATCATACATACGTATATATACCTATATACACACATATATATATATATACATATATGAATAAATATTCGTGTGTATCGCTCCACCGTCTCTTGGATCTATACTCTATCTCTTTGCTCGCGTGGCTCACGATTCAATATAGAAAAAAATTGCCCGCGTGGAATTTCTGCTGTCGCGCACTACGAGGACGATGATAAATCATAAAGTCGTACATGCAGAACGCGCGACTTGCGCAGAAACCGCGATATATACGCGCTCCAAGCCCACAGAGTTGACTTTACATTTTCATTTATTTATTTATTTATATATTCATTTATTATATTTATTTTTACCCTCTTCGTATAAACGTATTACTTTTTTTTTTATTCATTTTCAGGATTTATTTATTCATATACATATATATATATATGTATATATATTTTTTATTATTATTATCAACTGCTCGTTTACTTCATTTCTATTTCTTTATGTCTCGCGAGCATGCAAAGATGGAATTTTGCGATTTTCTGCACAGCAGCAATATCGCGCCACGGCTATACAGCTTTTACTTGCATTGCTTCATTCTGGAGATCTTGGCTATATTTATATATATATATATATACTGCACTTATGTATATAATGTAAATATGTATACATACATGAATATATACTCACATATGGTGCGCGGCTTGTTAATTTATCAAAGTGCTTGGTTGAGAACTCGTTTGGGCTACTGAAAATTATGGTTGATGATTAAATGGGTTAGTGATGTATCGCGTGACGAAAAGGACGATGACGACAACGACGACGAGAAGCCAAGATACTTTGCGCGGTTGTATTATATACATATTGAATATAGAATCATTTGAGAGCTATAACATCACTCCCTTAACGAATTATACATATATAGATTATATATTGTGTATATATGTACACTTAAATTTCAGCGAATAACCTGCCATTAGTCTCTCTGCCTGCAGGTATAAACGAGTAGTAGCTTTAGTCGAAGAGCATACATATATCCAACCAGAAGAAAACGATTCGTATAACACGTTCAGAGAGCGAAGATTGAAAAAAATAAAATAAAATTTTCACGCAGGAAAAAATAATAAATGCTGCGTGCGAAATAAAACGAGAGTCGATATTTCTGATAGTTTATGTATATATTATATATTCAAAGCTTCTGAACTGCAGATGTCTAAATTATTATAAAATTGATACATATAAATCGTTGATGGCCTTGAATCCGTTGATGGAAATCGATCACGAATTATTTTTCTTTTTTTATTTATTAGATATCTCTAAATGTATATATAGTAATAATACACATATATGTGTATCAAGTTGGCGAACTCGATTGGTTGAGTGATCATAAGTAAGTATAGATGTATCCAGTGAAGGTGAAATTGAATTTTTAGTTTTATTTATTTATTTATTTATTTATTCATTCATTATTTTTTCTTCTCCATTCGTAGTGTATCTTAACCTTCGCGAGAAAGCTGTGTCTTGTATTTATATTAATGTATATGTAGGTAATGTGTATGGTTTGTTCAATCGATTTTGTATTGCGCAATATTATGAGTGATTGTAGAACACTCCCGAAGAACTTGCCGGGATTCACTTGATATAGCTATATGTACACTACGTTGAATCCTTATATATGCCTTTAAGCTTCAGACGATCATCGCATTTTATCCTCGTTCCCGTTTTCAAAGTTACGCGGTGGCGACGGCGGCATCTTTTGCATGCCGATCCCTCAGCGAGGCCGAGAGTGCAGCACTTGATTCTTCTCGCTTTCGGTTCTCAACGCCTTCTTCCTCTATATATGTATATACATACGTATGTATATATAGCAGACATACAAATAGATATATATTGCTGTGTATATATACGCAGATCGTCAGGTGGCTCTGAATTCTTGCGGTCTCTCAAACACTTTCAAAGAATTTTTTTTTTCTTATTTTTTTGTTCTTTTTTTTTCAAATAGCTTTCTCGGGGTTATTTATCCCACCGCCCCGCCCACTCGCCCGCAGATGCGTAAATACAATCCAGATTTATTTTCCATTGCTATACATCTATCATACAATTTTTTCCCACAGGAAAATATTAGATCTAAAAATTATTTTTCATTTTATCCATTCAGTTAAATGTGAAAGAAAAAAAAAATGAATTTATATAGGTATTTAAAAAAATATATTTATGTGTGGAGGCTACATCAGGTACTTGAGTGGTGAATGTCTTTCGAATTAAATATTATTACGTACCTTAATTATTTTAACAAAAGATTTTTACCGACAAGTTTCCGGGCTTATTTAAAATTTCCGGTGTAAAAAATAATACGAGGGATTTTAAACTCTTCACGTTCTACATAGATAAAGATATAGTGGTGTGTATTCTTATGTGATGTTCAGAGCATGGGTCAGGAGTACTATGGGAGTGGAGGTGAAAAAAAAAATAAAGTTACGTCCACCGTTACCTTCCGGTCCTTTCACTCCGGAAAAAAAAAAATACAGTACGAACAAAACTGAATTGTTTTCAGTAAAAAAAAAGTCGTTTCATTCTATCGCAAATTTTCATCGTTAACACATGACTATATTCACATATCACAATTATCACATAGACATATTACTCCATGATAAAAAATAAATATCCATAAATATATTTATATAATACATAAAAAAAATCAAATATATCTATAAATAAAACAAAATTATTTCAAAAGATTTATAAGTATATTATTCATTTTTTTGTTCTTCACTTGACAGCTATAAATGCTATAAAGTGATCCATGGGATTACAGTGAAATAAAGACAAGTGTGGGGCAAACTGGCGAGTGACTTGAGTGAGTGTATATATGTATGCATGTATAAAGAGAAGCAAAATGCGAGGAAGGCATCCCGTCGTTACGGCATTAACGCGTAAGTGTGGCTCCCGGTTGGCTCGCCAAGAAGCCGCGAAGGTTATACTTGTAAAAGGCATATAAACGCGGTCGACGAACCTTCATCTGCACTTCCTTCTTCTTCCCAATGCAAGAGTATATTTATTTATATAGGTAGGTGTGTATACATTTACGTATATATAAGTACAAAACGAAGCCATCCGATTATTTTTTACATATATTTGTTGAGGAACTACTATATCATATCAGTAGTATAAAAGCTACAACAATAAAATAAATAAAATATTCTACCGGGAGTTGCCAATATAAATCTTTCACGTAGATTTCAAAGTGTTGACAGTGTAAAACCATATATATATTTATTTTTATTTGAATATTTGAATATATGTATGTTTATAGTTTAGTTTGTTGTTTAATTCTATATATTATTCTCGTCTATTTGTAATAGTTGAGTCGCAAGTTGTGCTCAAGTACCTGGTCGCGCATTAAAACGTCTGCAATTAACGGCCGCTTAATGTCTCTCGTACAAATTTATCGGTTTCGTCGCGGCGCATTTTACGAGACGCCCTCTATGTGCAACATCTACTTGTAAATCAAACGTATCATTATAATCCACATGTATACATTATACACGTTGACAATTGTGTCCTTGAATTAAATACAACTTTTAAAAATTTTATTACAATTATTCATTCGTATTATTTTAATTTATATTTATTTTATTTTTTACTTATTTATTTATTTATTCATTATGTTTGAATTACGTCAATGTATATGAACCAACGTTTTATTTTTATTTTATTTCATGTGAGTACATGTGCAATTGTGTTGCAGTTATAAATTTATATCGTATGTGAATGAAGAACAGAAAAATATTATTTATATTATTTTTTATTTTATTTTATCATTCTTGCCACGTCATTTATTGTTGGGTGCATAGTCATTCTTCAGTACTTATATGCTCTACTAATAATATATATCGTGAATGAGTAGCGAAAAAAATTATAATAATATGGAATGAGTGTCAAAATATCTAATTTACATAATATGAAAGTGTGTATGGGCTTGTCAAGCACTTTTGTTTATTATTTTATTTTATTATATTTTTTTAATTATTTTTTCCTGGTCCCAGCGATGTCAAGATAGTTCGTAGGATTAATTTACTTTGTAATCCATTCATGAGCTCCTCGCACACGTCGTTGTCTCAATGTTTAACGCAACATTTTTTTTTTTTTTTTTAATGTATGTACAGGTGTATTAATATATGTTACATTACCCAATTATTAGTCAGATGAATTCATGGAAACTTATTCAGCTTAGTTTTGTAATATACGTTGGAAGAATTGTGACGTTTATGTGCGAGTGGCATCAACTCTCGTGTGAAGACATAAAATATAAATAGGCTTTGTAAAAATTAATGGGACTTATTGCGTAATATTATATAAATATATATTTATATACACGTGTATATCTGATGTGCTTGTATTGCGTGGAAACTGACGATTTCGCTAAACACTCTCTATCTTTATTTTGTTTTATATTATTTTCTGTTTTATTATTATAATTTTTTTTTTTTTTAATTCACATTTTGTGCTTCTGGAGCTCCTTTGAAACGCACACACACACACACACAGCTATCACAATTGTTTTCTCATCTCTTTGTCTCATTTTTCTTTCCGCACGAGTATGACACTTAACAGAAAAGACCCTCCAACTGCTACAACACGTACAATTGTTTATGTATAAATATATATATAAATATAAATCCATGGTTGTCTTTCATCAACAATAGCGAGAAAAATACAACTGAAGAATGAAATAATGCCAAGAGACTACCGGTAATTGTTCATCACTGAGAGAAAAAAACCTAACGCGTGATTATGTATTTAAAAATTCATTTTTTTATTTTTATATTTTACATTTTATTATTTTTATTCATGTAGTACTCCAAACATTAAATTAATTTAAAGAAATAAAACTTGAGAATGGGAAGAAAAATAAAAGTAACTTTAATTTATATTCTGTATAGTCATTAAGAAATTCATGATTAATTATTAAAAGTAAAACAAAAGTAACAAAATTATCAATCACTAAAAATATAATATAAAAAATAAATTTAAAAAAAAATATTACCAGATACTTTACGATTGTATACATCAAGTAAATCTTGTGTTATACGAAATTTTATATTCATAAAAGCTATAGAAGCAAAACGTATACGTGATGGAGTCTTCCGGTCATAGACGTGCGCGCGAATTTATATTCTTACATGATGTTAAAATCTGAAACAACAACCAACGATCATATAAGCGTGTCCTTAACTACTTTGCAGTATATATATCAATGCAAATGTGCGCATAGAACTATATCCACTCTATCTACGTGTTCGTATACAAGAAAACGCCCCGGCGATTGTAATAAATCCGCAAGCCATCGCCGCGTGTCTTACTCTTCATTTTCTTTTTGCAATATATAAAATTTCCTATCTCATTTCCCGTGCTAAACTGTTAATAATATAAATCCTTTAAGACTCACATTGACTGTCTATATGTATGACAATGAGAGTTACAATAAGAAGGAAAGAGAATTAATATAAAATATTAAAACATAAAAGAAAAATAATAATACGTAAAGTAGATAAAAAGTAAAAATAATAAATATTAAATATTTATAAATAGAAAGTATTATATTTATTATATTAAAGCCGCACCTGCCACTTCAATTGCATCACATATATAATTGTGTATATGTATCAAGCAAGATCTGATCTGTCTCATGGAAGTAAACACACTAACAAACTGCGTTGAGTGTGAAGGCAAAGATAAAACGAGTGATGTGTGTCTATAACTATACAGAGGCTGCGTACACCAGTGTCATAAGTGGTGTCTCGTTTCTCGCCCAAGAGGGGCAATGCCTTTTTCCTCTTACATACATATGTATTATATACTTCTATACCTCAGCCCCGTTATCCTTGAGGAAACTCTTTCGCGACAGATTAGGTGCGCGATTCACATCAAGATATAATATATAATATAATATAATTTAATATATAATACGATTATTATTTCTCTGCATTCCTTCTTTGCATTTTCTAAAATAAATGATATAATAATTATTTGTTTATTATTTTTTTTTCAATTTTTCCGTGACATTTGTCGAGTTTCCAACGCAAATAATTATTTTATTTATTTTATTTTATTATTTTTGCTTAATTTTATTTAATACACTCTCGACAAGTACCGTTTTATACTGAAGTCAGATATTTAATTAAAATCCATTGCGAGAACTCTTATATTTTTATTAATTTCCAGAGAGACAGGTTGTATTACTTTACATTTGTAAAATTACACTCATGTATATATATATTTATATACATATGATTATTTATTTATATATATTTATATCGATTTAGCACGTGGGCGATAAAGACCGGTAGAATTTAAGCTACCATTGACAATAATTGTTTTTTTTTTTTAATTTACTAAATGACCCGACACTTTGAAATTTATAATACTATTTATAATATACACACATATATATATAATATACATATGTATATAGATATATAAAGCGGTGCGTAACTATAAAAGAGATGTAGAATCTAAAGAGAAATTAAATTGAATGAAATAAGGTCAATTTAATGTGTATTTATGTGTAGTTGGTTAGTTCAATGGTTCATAACAATCATTTGCAATTGAACTTTATAACTGAATACCACAAAATTAAATTATCATCAAATCAAAATTAATTTCAATTTAAATAATAAATAATATACATAAAGTTAATTCAAATTCAATAAACGCACGTGGATGATATGAAAATAAATGTATAAAATTATCGTAATCAAATAAATTCTGCAATGTGATACGATTCACCCACTTAACATCACCTGAGAGACTTTGAATCTATATATAATTATACACTATACATACATATGTATATATAAAATATATACATACACTTTGGATCGTATTCACGGTCCAGTTCTCGCGGCATTGCACGCGCATTCGATAAAATCCACCGGAAATAATATCAAGATCGCGATTATTTTCTCTTCTTTACCACTATATATCTTCTTTCATTTTACTGTCATTCTCTTCCTCTTACTCCACCCATAAAATTCAATCTTGACACATACATCCATATTATAAATGTATTTAACGATTTAATCAATCACTTAATACACACATGAAACATTTGATTATATATTATAAAGTTCTGGAGAGAGTCTCGATAAAATATCATTTTACCAATAAATCCAATCTGTATTAGATATAAACTCTCCCATTATATTATTATACATAAATGTGCAGCTTTATATATTTATTTATATGAGTCGGATGGATGGTGAAGTTATAATATATATACACATTGAAGAATTTATGAATGAAAGAGAGCGATAGGCACATTGCCAGTTTACTCATGTGAGTTTATAAATATAATTGACTGAGGTATGTGCAGAAGTATTATAACAGCAACAGTATATACAGTAGTAATAGCTCGTCATCATTCTTCTCGACATTCATCAAGAGAAAGAGACGATAATCCAATGGAGCATGAGCTTATAAAATCTTGGCAGCAATGACATTAATGATTTAACATTATTAAACTACATCATATCCGTTAATTAAATATATTAAAGAACAAAATATATAAGGTATCTATAAATATAAATATATATTATACGAATAATATTATGGCAAAAGAAAAATATAACATGCCGTTATGTTTGAAACGGAATGTCATGTGTGATTGAGCTCAAGGTTGCGTTGCAGAGAATATTATACACGCAGAAAATTATTGGTTCTATCTGTTTTATCTCACACCGCGACCCAAGAGAGAATATGTATATACATATATACATTATATATGTATATATGTATGTATACTTATTTGTTGGATATATAATTCAGCCTTTACTCTTTTGATTTTCACGGACTAGTCGAGGATAAATAATCAATGTTGGCAGTACCGCACGTTCGACCACCACCGATGCGACGTATTTTACCAAGAAGAAGGCTAATAAATAAAACAAAAATAACGAATGAAAGACACAACATATCAGGAGCACGTGTTTAAGGTCCTGGGTATCTGGATAATAATAAATATGATAGAAAGGAAATACGACTTGGGCGCCATGTGGTGAACGCACGCGTCAAAAGCCATGTTTGTACGTTTGTCCCTGATCTGGCATCAAAAATACAGATTGTGACGCGATGTAAATATATATATATATATATATATGTATGTATATAATATGCGTATATATACTATGAATACATATCATCTTCAATGCATATACCAACCGCAGAGGGAGAATTTTATTTCTGTACTTTTGCCTGAAGTCATTTTATATTTTACTTGTACGTCAAAGATATATAAAAGTAACATGTCTTGGGATTTAAGAATCATTTTATTTTATTATATATTTTTTTTTGAAAATATAACACGACATTTACTTGAGGAATCACATGAACGAACTCGTTCACTCACTCTCAATAATTTCTTTGTACATTTGATGGTTTTACATGACGACGACATGGACGTATGTAAATGAATCCAACGGATAATCGTTTTGTTTTACTCATAAAGTGCTCATGATTTTAATGTCTTGGATATATGACGAAAGGATGTTTTGAATGTATTGAATATATGTATATGTATATATGTGTGTTTGTGTGATATATAGGATATGCAATTATGGAATGCGTGCATGTCATTATTTTTATCCATGTGCCCTTGTAGGTTAAGGGGATTTACTCGTATGTAAAATTCTCTTTTTCTTCCCATGTCGCTTTATATATCTTCTCCCTTTTTTTCTCCTACATTTAGGTTAATCGGCTCAACTCGGACACGTGAGTGTTGAGCGCAAAAGACAAGAGCCAATTGAAAGGAGTGTTGCAATTATATAGCTGAATATATTAAAACATTTTTTTATCTTTTTTTTTTTTTTTTGCATTTTTATTTTGTTAAATTCATTAATCATTAATTTTTATTTATATAATACTTCTTGATTTTTATAAATAGTAGTGAAGACTAATTGAAAGAAAATTCCTCTCGTAAATGTCGTAGATAAAAAAAAATTACTAAAAATTAGCTGCGCGTATTATGAAATGAAAATTGAAATGCAATATATGATTCATGGATTCAAATTTGCGCGCATAAAATGGACATTAGGATTTATTGCATCTTGATACATCGCGTCTAGACGTCTAGTCAACCTTTCTAATGATATTTGTCTTTCATTTCACCACGGGAAACAACATTGCATTACACACAGCAATATAAATATACGTATATAGTATCTATATACCTATTCGCAATACATATATACATGTTGAAAGATTGAAAAATTTGCCTTTCAGAAAGGTGAAAAGTGGAGATTATAAAAGAAAAAAAAATAGCAAATATTTTATTTTTAATTATTTTTACGCGCAGTTGAAAAAAAAAAATAATGAATAAATAAAACGAGAAAAGACTGCACACATAACATAGGAGAACGCGCTTGCGTTTCAAGACCTTCGACCCACCGTATCATTACATAATCCCTAAGTCCAAGCAACGAATATGACCAACGCACATAAACAGATAAATATAACGTGCAACAACGCGATGTACGACCTCGTGTTTCGCCACGGGCTCCCCTTTACAAATAATTAATATTCGCATACGACTTGTGGCGCGACGCGAAGCCGCTTCGATTAAAACGCGTCGGTTCCTCTATATTATTCCTTCATATACTTGCCCATATATATATATAAATATACATATGTAACTAACGCATATATATAAATATTTTTATATTAAAAAATACATATATAATATGCGTTTATTGCAAAGATATTTATTCACAAATGCTATTTATATTTTTATAAAAAAATAAAATATATTTATAAGATTATATTTTTTATCAAACGCCTAAAGTCAAATATTCAATCCATGTTTATAAATATATATATTTACTTGTATAAATAAATTTTATGATGATCAATTATATAAAAATAAAAATGTGGCGCGCGAGTTTATATAAACTATAGAATGAATGAATAAATAAATATATATAAATAAAAATATGTATTCGTCGCATGACCAAGCGCAATTTTACGCCAAGCCATCAAACGATCTATAGACAATATTTATTACCCAAGATGAAGATAATCGCGTTGAGAGTCATTCAGTCTGCTGGACATACCTTTAAAGACTTTGAGATAAGAGAAAGAGGAAGTAGTGGACAGAGTGAGAGCTGCGAATATAACAGTGAGATAGATAGAGAGAAAATTAAAATAATTCTCCCTCGTGCCAAAGTGTGAAGATACATTTTAAAGTTTATTATTTATTTACTATCATGAATTATTATCAAATTGTGTCGATTATTTTAAATATTAAAATAAAATATCAAATAAACAAATGATTGAAAAATTATAAAATAATAATGATGATGTATTTTATATAAATGCCAATGTATTTATATGAAAAACTAGATCGTGTTATGTGTGGGCGATTGGTTATAGATATACAATATAAATAATATTCACGTATCCGGAAATGATCTAATGCCTCCAGGCATATACAAGTATGTACAAGTATAAATACTAGACAATCCTGATTCGATCCTTACTCGAATGCGTATATATATACATATGTATACATAATATATCTATGTATTATACATATTTTGCGAGGCATATATGCAAATATCATTTACGATCTGAATCGTTATCGGTGCGCGCGGTTTGTCGAATCTATGAAGTTGAATTGCATTTATTTAGTTCACGTTGATGCATTATATATACCGCCACATATTTATATATCATCGTGTTGATCGTCGATCGTCATCGCAATTGTGTGTACAGATATATATGTATATGGGTGGAATCGAGTTTTCCCGTTCGCGACAATCATCAGGAGAAAATAAAGAAAAATAAAAATATATCAAACGAAGCGATATATATTACTTGCAAAATAAAACTTGATCTATTGAAATTTGATTATATATATAATTAAGAAAGGAAAAAAATTATAAATAATATATTAGTGAATGTAATAATATAGTAATAATTAATTTATTTTAATAATTATTAATATTATTTATCGCAATATTACGAATTTTTTTTTTTTTTTTTGTGTTATTTTTAATTCTTTTTCATATTAATTATTTATAAATTAAAATACATGTGTATATGTTATTTGTTTATATTTATTATACAACTGGATATTTGTATGAAAATTATGAGTATTGTTTTGAATTTTTCATTTGTTTTTTTTTTATTACGAAGTGAAAAAATAATTTGAAAATTAATGTTAAGAATTCTCTACAGTCCTTGTATGGATTTTAAATATACAACCGATTATTTTCCTTTACTTTTACGTAAACCGAGTTGTTTACTGCGTCATCCGAAAGGATTATATCGCTTATATACATGAAGGATTGACTATATAGACAAGCGTGTGTGTGGACTCTGTGACGCAGTATAGGAAGTCGAGGAAAACGACAACAAAGACAAAAATGGTGGCAATGATGATGATGATGATGATGATGGCGGATGGCAGTGGGGAAATAGATGCGAAATGGCCAAGAGAAGAGTCCGCAACTCTTCACACAGAGAGTTGAGGGCATCGCCCCGACCGTGACCTAGCCACCGCTTCTCTTCGTACACACTCTTGGAGCAAATACGCCTCGTGCGCGTACGCTCAGCGCATCCACGCGTTTATATTTCTCTTCTCTTTGCTCTTTCAATCGTTGTGTTTGTGACTTTGGTGTAGTGAGTCTCTGTGTGTTTAACGTGTTATACACATGTACACACACACACATGTATATATATATATGTGAAATGTACCTTCATCTTAACCACATAGAATCGCAATGCTGCAAAGAGAAGAGAAGACTATTCGTGTGGAAATACATAAACGTTTATGTTATGTATTTACGTTTTGCGCAGCTTCTGGAAGCCACGAGTTCTCGTGGCTACCACAAAACGTGTACAGACTTGCACACGTATATCCAATATTTTTTATTTTATGATTGACGCTTTTCTATATACTCTATTTATTTAATTTATTAATAAATATATTAATAAATTTATTAATAAATATATTTTATAAATAAATTAATAAATTTATTAATAAATATATTAATAAATTTGTTAATAAATATATTAATAAATTTGTTAATAAATATATTAATAAATTTATTAATAAATATATTAATTTATTCATTAATATAAATTTATTTATAAATATATTTAATAATAAATATCATAAATATATTTTATAAATAAATTAATAAATTTATTAATAAATATATTAATAAATATATTAATAAATATATTAATTTATTTATTAATAAATATATTAATTTATTTATTAATAAATTTATTAATAAATTTATTAATAAATATATTGATAAATATAATATACATGCGTGCATGTATATTATATATTTTTGTCTTTATACGTATATATATTTATTATATTTTTATTTTACTTTCTGTTTGTTGCAAGAAATTGTGTAAAATAATAATAAATATATATCACAGGTTAGAAATAAAATAAATTCTTTTATAGTGTCGTAAAGATGTTTTTAAAAGTCGAAATGATAAAAAAAAAAAGGTGATAAACGGATGTCGTTTGTCGTAAATTAAAAAAAAAAATCATTTTTAAAGATCCAAAAATAATAATGATGCAAAACTTTTATTACAAAGGTAGTACATGAAAAAAAAAAAAAAAAACAAAATTAGCTTTGATGAAATCATAGTAATTAAATGTATTAATAAAGTCTAGAATCGTTACATGACTGAGTCATTTATTTATAACCATTATTATTATTCTTTTTTTTTCTCGTTATATATCAACGAGTAACTATAATGTACGTAATATTTCAATTAAAAAAAAATTTTTTTTCTTCTTTTTTTTTCGACAATTTAAACCCACACACCGCGTTTATTGCATGTCTGTTTTTCTCGTGCAATATGACGTACTACTATACACATACATATGTATATACTACACATATGTACATAAGTTTATATATAAATGTATGTGTTGTGTAGAAGATTTTACGAGTCCCTGCGGCTTTCACTGTTGAGCGGGCGAAATGAAAAATGAAAGAAATAAAATATATAAAGACCTAACCTCGAGGCACATAATATGTTCAAGCTCTCATAGCATCAGGAAAAAAGATGAGACAAGATAAAATAAATATCTATACAATATACATACATGAACATTATACATATAAAATACTCATAATACTCATGAAGATCCAATCGTGATGGTGAATTTTCGGCTGTTAAATATAATAAAGAACTCAAAGTTCAAATTATTATTACCCACGTTTCGATGTAGCTCAATTGAATTTTTCTCGTGAACAAAAAAAAAATATTAATCATGATAATAATAATCACGATAAATAAAATAAAAATACTAGTAATCTCAACAAACAAAAAAAAAAAAATATGTATAAGTATATAATAATTGCCCTATTTTTCAAGCAATTGTTTTCGAATTAAAAATAAATTTAATTTTTCTTCTTTATAGATAGTAAAGAATTTGTGATACGAATTCCATTAGCGGTATAAAGTCGTGTGCCTCGACTGATTGGTCGAGGCCACGCGAAACGATTATTACATATATACTTACATATATACCAAAAACAAACTCGCAGTGTCAGTGAGTCGTAGTAAGTGAACGAAAAAGGAAAAAAAAAATAAATAAATAAATAAAAATATATATAAAAATATAAAAACGCTTTTTCTTTTACAACTTGCGACGACGATTATGATGATGATGATGATGATGATGATGATGAGACAGACGAGCAAACACACGCGATAAATCGTCCTACCGTTAAAGAGACTACTTCTCGCACGGGGCAAATATGCGACGTGTGCCGACGGCCAAGTTTGCAATGCTTATATTGTATGTACTGTTACTAAATCCAAAGTGTACAATGACTTTCTCAGTAAACTATAATATAAAATAAAACAATCGAAGAAAAAGCCACCAGCCAATAATTTAATTACATACACAATAAACAATTATTATTTTATTTTTCTTATATACGTGTAATTATATAAGATATAAAGAAAAGTAATAACAAAAAAAAAAAATAATAAGATATAGCATGATGCAATAATATATATATTGTATATATATATATATATATACATATACATCGGCGTAGATTTAGTGAGAATCGATTACAGAGAGCCCCATACAGAGAGAATTATATACTGCAGAGATTTCAGATCCTCATGGAAAGGGTGTAATCATCCAAACTGAAAAGAACGCGAAAGGGTGATAGAGAGAGGATGAAACACGGAAGACGACGTACGTCACATATACATACACACACGTTGTATATATATATATATATGTTTCATATTATACCGTCGAGCGATCAGATACTTATTCGATCGTCCCGGTCAATTGGCGCGTCTATCAGCAGCTATGATTTACACTCAAGATATTAAGTTTGTCTGAGACGAGAGATGAGGCGTTTAAGTTTAGTTGCAGCAGTTTATACTGGTAATATATACGACCAATCAAACGCGCAACCTCGCGTGATACACTGCACATAACGTCATCGTGGATGATCGCGCGTCTTTTCTGTACATGAACAAATGTACAGTTGCAATGACCCGGCCCATTCACGTGAAAAACTCCAACCAGATCTCCGCTTATGACTTGTATATAACCTATTGGATGGCATTGCAACTCAAGAAACTGCAAATAGTTATTGGATATGTATGTATACATATGTATATGTGTGTGTGTGTGTATGTGTATAGTTTACTATGTAATGTCAAACGGTGATTAGTGGAAAATTTTTATTGTACAAAGAACTCTGGTAGGAAAATATAGTTGGAATAATGTGATACAGTTTCTTATTTTGTTCCGTTTTCACGAGTTTTTAGAAATTATAATTGACGAGTTTCCAGAATTTTATGTACAATGTTTTGTATGTATGGGAAATTGATTATAAAATATTATCATTTTATTGATATTACTGTATTTAATATATTTTTTTTTTTTGTTTTGTTTTTTATTTTATTTATTTATGATTTTTTTTTTTTCGAGCTGTGTATATATATTATTTATATATAATTCTTTATTGGAGAATAAATATTTTGTTTATGTGGATATAAATTATAATTTAACCGCGCGAGACAGAGCGTGACGTATTTATTTTTTTTAAATTCACAATGATATTCAACAAAATATGAATTTCAAATTAATTTAGATTTCTTATTCATTTATTTATTTATTTATTTACTTATTTTTTTTTTCTTTTCGTTATGGATCACCAAGAAGACTGAATAAATTTTAATTCTATATAAAAAATAGTTTAATACAATTTTAAACGAGGAATCAAAATTATTATTTGCAAATAGAAATAGAAAAAAATGTGAAATCGTTGAAAATAAAATAAAATAAAATATAGACAGTGATTATTTGTTAAATTTTATTGTATCTTCTTTCACTTGCATTGCCCCCCAGCAAATACACGACCACAATTTTACATTATATATAAGATATATACATATATATATACATGTATAAATTTCATGATCTCTCACTTTGACGCCTGTTGTTTTACATGGCGTGTGCGCACACACCATATCGCCCCAACAAATTTCCACGCTTGAATTGATTTTGCAAATTGAACATCAGCTTACGTTACGGCCGAATAAAATCCAACTATATACCCATATAAACATATAAACAAATATATAATTCAACCTCATCTGCAGTGCTCTGAATCATTATTTAAACGACTTCCACCTGTGGATCAATAAAAAAATAAATAGAACATAATCGACAAAATTATTTTGCGACGGTGAATATGATCTTGTCAATTTATGTATATATATGAGCTTGAAGCAAAACTCTATTATGTTCACTGTGTATAACCAACCATGGTATAAGGATCGTCGCGCCCATTTCTACAAAGAGGACGGAAGCAATGTTCCGGCTGAGTGAACCGCCCAGAATATCATGAAATCAACGGATAATAATAGCAATTAACAAACTCTTCTCTCCAAGAAATTAAGATGATATTTTTTTCTTCATGATCATCCATACCGTTTTGTTTATAATCTTCATGCTCATTTTGTAAAACATCTATCTTTATATCCATCATGAAATATAATGAAATTAAAACTCTCTCTTATATATATACATTAAAGCGAAAGAGATATTAATATTTATATGTATATAATTTATTTCTGGTATTTGATATTGCACAATAATTCCATCATTTTCATTCGTCACGATTTTCAGGGTTCACTGCAACCATTTAACCAGAAAAATTACACTATCTCACCGTCACGGCTGACGAATACTTTCATGATTAAATATTATCATAAAAGTTCGACTGTTCAATTGATTATTCAATTATAAATATATTTTTATATTTATTTATTTTCACTTGAAAGAGTTTGTGAAAATATTCTATCAATAAAGTTACAGTGTTTCGAGATTTTTATTATTTTTCACAAGAACAAAAAAATGAATGAATAAATTGAATAAAAAAAATTCTGCAGTACCGGTTTAAGAAATGAAATAAAGACAAAAAGATTATCTAAATTACCTATTCTTCTGCCTCGCTAATTGATACATAAGAATGCTTAAGTGAAACAAGACGATTTATGTATGTTGCGTGATGTGGAATTTTTTTTTTTATATTTAATTTTATTATTCTTATTTTTACAAAGCATTGAAACGATAGAGAACGCTAGTTTTCCAAGCGCTTATACGAAACTGATGATAACGAGTGGTAAAAAAAATTTATATGTACACATACGTAATTGTGTGTACTATATGTGTGCGAGATGATAAGAAAGAGGATTCCAGAGCTCTTAGAGAATCAGTTGCATCGCGAGTGTCTCAGCGATAACGAGCTAGAGAAAATACATTCGTAAAGAGGAAAAAATAAATAGTTAATTTTTATATATAACCAAAATGTACGGCCTTATTATATATATTATACATAATACATATGTATAAAATAAATGTACATAGAGTACGATAGTTATTTACAAGAGTTGGTAACATCTTTACACGCGAATATAAATATATCTGGTATAGTAAAATTCTTAATCTCGATTCTACTGCGTCTCTTTGGCATACGGTATACACAAATGAAAACATGTTTTCAACTCTGAAGGTTATGTTACACACCGCGAAATGTCAGACACCAGCCTTGAAAGACCTTTTTTCCCCCTAGAGCACGAGAGAAAACAGTAACGTAGCAACGAAAGCCGAGTTTATATAGTTTATATAAATATAAATACGTTTGGTGAAACACACAAAAATAGAATCGACGCTTTTTGCTTTATAGGTTGAAGAAGAAAGACTATGCGCGAACTGAAATAATATTTATACTCGATTTCATGCATGAAAGTCACATTCAATTTCTTTTTTTATTTTATTTTATTCTGTTTGATTTTGTAATTTATATGTTTATATTATGATTCAAATGCTGCTCTTAATTATTATTATGTATGTATATAAGTTATAATGTGTCGGAATACGCGATTGCGACATTGAAATAATTGATTATGAATTATTAAATTGAAGACAAATAACGAGAAAGAAATTAAATACATCAAGTGGTGCGGATGTGTCGACAGATGGAATAAATGACAAGCATTCACGCCTCTATTTAGTTTGGGTTTTGTGAAACCAATAAGTTGTAGTGTCTCTATATATACCTATATTGCGCGCTATTTTTTATTATTTTTTTTCATTCAAGTCTCGTCATTGTATATGTATATACTTCAATGAAATGAAATGACAAAACGAAAAAATAAATAATAGGAAAAAAAGTTATATGAGTAAAACGCCTTCATTGATTCTTCCTGTTTATGTTACAGGGGCAAAGCGTAGGATGGGCCCGTCACTACGAGGAATCGAGTTACAGTGAAGTGGAGGAAATTCCGTGGAGGAAGGAAGGAGGATGCCATCCTCTCAGGCGGCCGCTACTGAGCGGCGAAACGATAGAACTGTAAGTTGAAATAATAAAAAAAATATTTATTTTTTGTTTGTTTCATGGTTATTGTTGGAATAATATTTAATTATGATAATTTTTATTTATTTAGATTACCCATGAACCGCCAAAATTAAAAACCATTTTGAAAACACCACCAAAGCAGGCAACAAATCCAATGCAATTTGTCAAAGTGGGTCCGTGCTCTCTCTACCGTACGGCGCAGGAACAGCTGCAGAAAGTCCAGGAGGTAAAAAAAATCAAGCAAGAAGTACGTGATGACCCAGAAGACTGGCAATCGGTGAGCATTTTCATGGACGAACGCATATCAATTATTTCATCATTCCGTTATATTTCAATTCTTGATGATCATTTATCTCTCTTCGACAATTCTTGTTTTACTATAACAAACATTTATATTCCTTTTGTTTTATATTTTTATTTCTTTTTCTATTCTCAATGGAATATTCTTAGAACTTGGATAATTGGAAGAGCAGTCGTAGGAAGCGACAGGAGCATATAATTGAGCGAGTAGTTGAAGTCAAGAAATTGGAATTAGAGGAGCATGATCGACAGAGACGACGAAGCAAAACATTCTCTGAGATGATGGAGGAGCGTGGCAGTCGTGGAAGAAAGCTCAGTATGAGTTTGGCAATGTATCATGAGGAGGATTCAAATGATTTAAGTGATTTGGGCATTGGTACAAGCAGTGGAAAAAGTTCAGTTAGTGGCGATACACACGATGATACACAAAGTGTACTGGTGAGTTCATTTCTCATTAGTTTAATTAATTTTACATGTATATTATAAATTAGCTAATCTAATAAACATGTTTATCATAAACATTAATTAAATATAAATATAAATATTTATTTACAGAGTGATCGTGATAGTGAAATTGATAAAAATCATTCAGACGGTGATAATACAACGAATGAAAATGGCAATAATAATAATGAAAATAACATTACAACAATAAAAAATACATCAATTATAAATCCATCAACAATTACAAATAAAAAACCAATATTTGGTAATGGTTTTCACAATGATCATGATCAAAGAGAATATGATTCTGGTACAACAGCAACGGCAAGTTCGCCAGAGCCTGAGGAGTACAATTATGAAGGCGCAACACGTGGTTATGTGAATCAAGTTCCGCAAAATATCCCCAGGCATTTAATAAATCTTGATATGAAATTTAATAATATGAAATTGAGTCATTTTGAGGAAGAGACATCAACTGATGAAAAAAATTTACCCGGTGTAAAAGTTGATATTCATAAAAGACGTGAAATATTTGAAAATGCCTCGCAAAAAAATTCAGATAATAAATTAAATATTAATAATATTAATAATAATAATAACAATAATAGTAATAATAATAATAGCAGTAATAATAATATGAACAATCGTTCATCTGGTGATTATTCAAATTCAATATCTATTAAGGAACGATTGTTAAGTTTGGAGAAACAAAAGCACGAGGCTGATCAAGCAACGAAAACATTAAACAGACTTTCAGGTGATATGAGCTCAATACGTGAACGTCTATGTTATCTGGAAAAGCAAACAACTGAACGTGATAATAAAATAATACATAAACCGGTTAATGATAATTTTGAAAATGTTCGATCAATGCACAACAACATACTTTCAACATCAGAAAAATATTCTCCAATTGTTGATAATTCATTGTCATCATCGGTAGTGACTGATAATAATTGGGAAACAAATGAATTTTCAACAAAAATTAATAATCGTTTAGAAGCTTTGGATGTTTCACGTTCTGATAATTTAAAAAAAAAATCATTGGATAAACCAAATGGCCATTTTCCTATTCAAAAAATACGCAATAATGATAATTCAACGCCAAGTGAAAGAAGTTCATCGCCTGATTCTGAATATCGTGCACCACACGCACCCTTTCATCGTAGTCTCGATTCAATTGATGCCGATGCATCCAGTGGTCCAGATACATTTGAACGCGTTCAAAGTCTTGAGGAATTGGACTATGTACGCAGAAGATATCCAACATCTGCATCATCAGCAGAAATATTAAACGACACAGACCGTGAAGATTCTGGTATTCATACCGCTGACGTGAGTTGTTCAGTAAGCCAAGCTGATGAACCGGTGGATGAAGAAATAGTACAACATCCCGGTACAATATTTGAAGTAGCTCAAGAAATTAATATGGAATCACAGCAACAACAACAAGAGGTTAAAATCACTGCTCAGTCTACCATGGAATCCACGATGAAAATGCCCGAGGAGAAATGTCAAGAGAAAGTCGATACCCAGCAGCAATCGGTAGTGATAATTGAGGTAAGTTTTACAAATACAAAATACACAAGACTTCGGGGTATTTTAACATATTTATATATAGGGAAATTTACACTGTTCACCTCTTGGGATTTTAATTGGCCATTGGGTATATACTTCCTTAATCATTATATACTTCACACTTCCTGGTTGAGGGATTTATCATATATACATCTTTTGCTATTGGTTCTTTTCTCTCTCTCCTTTCTCAGGATACCGCTGATACTACTGGGATATTGTCGACTAATAAATATCGAACACAATTGTCTGGTCGCGCGGTTATTTATCAAAGTCCGCGTGTACCACCGCGCAGAACTCCACCGGCAATTAAAAATGAATGTACAAGTAACTTGTCGTTAAATGATTTAAATGAATCTGGATTGACTAATGTGACCATGAAATCGCTGCCGGATTCAAAGCTTTCAATTGAATCGAATTCTTCCACGAATAAACCATCGAAAATCCCAACGCCACTTCCACGAAAACCAATTAATATTAAAATTTCCCCGGCTTCTGTAAATATTGGATCTTTATCACCAACGAAAACTTCTCCCAAGTCTATGGTGTCATCTTCATCTGTTGTATTGGTAAAAGCTACGAAAATTCCATCACCAATGAAGGTTCAAGATGATAATTTATCATCCGCAATTCAAGGAGAATCTAATCATGAAAAATATAACGAAAGGCGACGAACTATTGTAGAAGTTTGCGAAAAAGTCATTGTATCACATGGACAAATGCCAGTGCCATCAGTGACGCCGTTTATAACAGTAACAAAAACTGTTGATGATCATCAGAAACAATTACAGCAACAACAACAACAACGTGATAGTGAGGTTAGGAATAATAATCCACAACACATGATAACACCTCGAAAATCCTGAGTTAAATAAATTGTTTTTTGATTAATAATCAATGATGAAAATATTCTCTCACGTGCTATAAAATTTTGTACATATTATATTACAAGACATGTGTAGAGTCGACGGAGATTTCATTTGGCAGTGAATGTGGATGAGAATATTAATGCGGAAAAAAATAATCTGCATATGCGAATATTGCTCAGATTATCTGATGAATAACTCATGTGTCTTCATGAATTACCGATGTAAATAAAAAAATATTATGAACATTATTATATTAATATATACATTATGTATGATGATTATGGGTTAATCAAGAAAAAAAAATGTAGAGCTAGTTTTTTTCCCATTGGATTCATGAATGGGTTACGTGAACGTACAATATATTTATATACAATTTATCCGCGATGATACAATGCACAATTTTAACTGGAAATTATGGACATGTATATGACATTTATTATGATGAATGATATATAATATCAAAAGTCCTTTATTTGTCTTTCGCCGAATTTTAGAAATTAATGTATAAATTATTTATTTATCGGTCAATGAGTTTAGTTTCATTCATTGATTGTATAGACACTTAAGAGGAATAAAAAAAGATCTAATTAAATATTGAATATACGAATTACATGAAGAAGTTTATTGTATTGTTTAATTTTCTGCTTTGTTTTTTTTTTTTTTCATTATTAGTTAAGTTTATGAAAACTTGCTTGATTTTATTTTCCACTAAATTTATGAGGGATTTATGGTTAAACTATTATTGATATCAGAGTTATTAGGAAGATATGAGGAAAGCGTGTCTATTTTTTTGTACTTTATCAGTTCGAGAATTTTTTTTTATCGTCTTTAATATGACGCGATAATGAACTTTGGTATTCGGATGAAAAAATGTCTCTTTGTGTTCTCATTATGTGATAGGAAAAATTTATGTTTCGATTTTTCTTTATAATATAGGTTGTAATGTTATCGATCATTGTGTCAGCAGGGTCAAACGGCACAAATTGTTAATAAAAATATATAAATTGTCGCGATAAAAAAAAAAGATATAATAAATTTTAATAAATAATAATCTTTCGTTTCGCGTGAATAAAAAATGTATGACACAAAGACATATATTAAAAAAAGTCGGGGGTCAGTCTCAGAACAATTTTAACTGATATGAAAGCAGTAAAATAACAATAAACAACACATCAGTCAGACAGCAGCTGTTAAGAAATTAATTAAACCAGTGACAAATATGTGTGGAGAATCCATTGGAGTGGAACATGAAAATACTTTTAGGAGGTAAGAGGTGATTTAACGCACGTTGAAGTGAGAGCGAGATCCCTCTGAAACAACCGGCCACAATCAAAAAGTCTTATCAGTATAAATATAAAAACAAAATTATTTATGATCGCACTTTGTTGAAATTTTGAGGTACGATGAAAAATTCACGTGAATTTTTCATCATATATATTTTTATCACCCGGGAATTTATCAAACATTATTAAAGACAAGATAAAAAATTTTTTTGGCAACATGACATCATAGGGTTCTTCAATCGATATATATTTTTTTTATCTAATTTTTTTTTTCTCTTATTCTTCATACGCATGAGAGTGTTGGCATGTTGCTGCGGTGTGTATGCACAGCTTATCTTTTCATTTGATTAGTTCCCGATATGGCTTCAGACCTAATGTTCACCAATATTAACAAACACTGTACTATTTTTTAATATTACAAAATTTACAAAATGTTTTCCACCACACCATTTATTATTTATATCCACGTATTCATTTGTTTATAAAAAAGCATGAAATTGTCTGTTGGTTAAATCTCCACTGATGCATTGCCAATAAGTCAATTATAATAGTAAAATATATATTCAATGCAAATTTATGACTAAAATATTCGTGTCGAATGCTCAAAGTTTTCACGATTGGCATTTGTTGCTTTTGGTTTTAAAAAAATAAAAAGTTTTGCTTATGTTTTACTCGATATTTAGATTTGCATAGAATGTAGCGTTGCAAAATTTGCAACGTATAACAACTCATAAGAATGGCAACATTATACACATCTTTATTTCTCTTTTTCTCTTTGTATATATGTGTGTGTATGTGTATATGTATTTTACCTCTCTGCCTCTGTTGGTAGGAATCGATTGTTATCGGTAGCAGCAGTAGTAGCAGCGGCAGCAGCACCATCAACAACACCAGCAATAGCAGCAGTTCAAACGAGGAAGCCAAGTCGTGTTGCGAGTCACCGACGCCAGTCGACCACGAAGAAGAGGAGGTACTAATGAATGATTCCACTGCAGACATTCAGAGCATTGACACAACAACTGTTGTATGTCCAATGGTGAATGTCGAGCAGAAAGTTCATCGCATGTCACCTGTCACTTTGCCGCATATTTCTATGATCGTCGACGATACAGCAGTGTCTAACACATTAAATTACGAAATATTGAGTGCAGAGAAACCATCAGTGACTAATAATATGGAATTTATTGGCACACAATTTGTCCTGTCAAACTCGGTGAGTTAAATAAATATTTTATTCATCTAAATATTTTTTTTTTTTTTTATTATTAGGTGGATTATATTCTTATAAATATTCATGCTCGTCATGTACACGTCATGATCTTGATTAATTGATTGATAATTTTGTTATCTGTATGATGTGAGTGTCGCTGTCAATTTATTATAGACAATGAAATTGAAGAAATGAATTTTAATGTTCATTGGAATGTTTTTTTTTTTTTTTTTATCTCGTTGATTTATATGTATATATATTTGTGTTGGTTATTAGATACCTCCGTTAAATCTCACGAGTGACGAAGAGATAGTTGCTGGATTGACTTTTCCACTTGGTCCACCGACAAAAGTTGAGCCACCGAAAGAGAAACCGCCACCGCCGCCCACAGACTTTAGTGATGATGAAAATCAACCGATTGAGCCTTTGAAGAGATTAAATTCTACGCGAAGAATTAAAAAAGAATTGCGAACAAGACGTTCAGATTTTTTGGGAATTGAAGGCGTATGTATTTATATTTCATATTTATTTTTGGAATTATTAAATTATTGTATAGAAAATTTAATTTTATGATTTTGCTACAGATCAATGATGATGATTTTGAATTGAGTGTGGCAAAACCACCGGATATGGCAGCCATACTTGCTGAAGAGAGACGTATTGAGCAGTTACATCGTCGTTCATATGACACAGATAGCAATTACGAACAGGACTCGGGCGTTGAGCTCGGTCATGCTGAGGATTGGACTAAACAACCAGTCAGTCCCGACATGTCAGAGCACAGTCGTCAGAGTAGCGAACCATTTGGTGCGAGTGTAGCTTCATCAGAGGAAGACGAAATCACCAAGAAGGAGCGCGAAATCATTGAAGTACTTGAGAAGGAAGAGCAATGGCGTTATGGCAACGATCGAGAGCAGAACAGGTAGAATAAATATCTCCACACTTCATCGTTGATATATTAATAAATATATATACTTGTTACTCTTTTACATTTGTTATCTTACTTTATAAATAATTTTTTTTCTCTTGTACACTCTCAAATTTTATGATCTTGTTTAATTTTTTCTTTAAATTAAATTACTTAATTATTTTAATTTATGATCGCGTCTATTGTATTTTGGTTTGGGTGCTCTCACATTTATAAACATTTGGAAATAAATTATAAATGGTTCTATACTTTTTTATTAATTTGTAGAAAAACTTTGGATATTTTAGAATAAAGCTATTGTGTTTTCGTTGGGAAAAACTTGAGATTCTCTCTTTACTATTCTGTCACACAAACATGTACACACTCACATACCTTATGAAATTTCTTGATAGCTTTTAATACCCATTGTCTACTCCTTCTATTTTCGCACACAATCGTTGAAATTTTAACAATAAGCAAATAAAATAAATTGAAAAACAAAAAAAAAAAGAAAATTCTGTAAACGTGAATATAAAGCGAGAACGAAATGTGAAAAATATTATTCGGGATACAGCGACATCGGTGAGAAACTTGCGTACAAGCTGCGTGAACTCGAGGAGGAGAAAATGCAGTTGGAACGCGAACGTGCGCAAAATGCTGAAATTCATCGACAAGAGGAGACAATGCGGAAAAATGATAAGAATTCACGCAAGCATGATGAAGAGTTGTTATGGAAACAGCAACAGCAACAACAGCTCCAGCAACAGGATGCAGTGAACCAGCAGGAAATTGTGTGTATTGAAGAGTTAAATCTTAGAGAGGAGAATCTGCTGCAGAATGAGAAAAATATTGAGGAGGAAGAAGACGAAGAGGAAGAACAGTTGAGGATTGAAGCGGAACGGCTTAGGATACACGATGAGCTGATGGCAAATGAAAGAAGGTCGGCGGAAAATCGGCGAAAGGAAGAGATACGTTTGCGATCAATAGAAGATCAACTTCGTGAGCAGGAAGTATGTAATAATAATTATCGATAAAAATTAATAAAATTAATATCTATTTTTATTTAAAATTTATTTCAATAATGTTTTACACCAATAGAAATCAATGATGACCGCAGTATTGTGCAATCCAAAAGAAGATGAATACGCATCTGGAGTGAGTATATAAACTAATAAATCTATTAAATATTAAATCACGAATTTTTTTTTTTCATTCATAAAAAAAAAAATATAAATAAATTTTATTTCCAGGAAATTTTACGAGTTGAGCGTGAACTTTTACAGCTGGAACAAGAGGAATTAAAACGTCAGCGTAATAATATGGCATATCGTGAACAGAAACAGCAGCAACTCACTGAACAGCTGCAGGAGCAATGGCAATCACTACAAGACGTGAACAATACTTCTAATATTGCTCATGCAACATATCAAAATATTAATATGATAAATTATCGTTCATCAATGCCAAATCTTCAACTTCATGATGTCCAACGAAGAAGACCAGCACCACCGCCAATACCACCAACCAAACCAATACGTTTACTCGAGCAAAGACAGCGCGACGTCACCATCAGGTAATAATAATACAATTTATTTATAGAAAATAATCTAAACACAATTGCTATGTATTCTCATATTCAGTATAAAATGTTCTCCTCCAACGGAGTGTGGCGCAGGAAAATTTAGCTCTCTCGCGCTGTTATATACAAAACGTTTAATTTCCGGGGCGAGAACAAGTGGGGAGGTTGGGGAGGGAAACTATTCCATTCGTTGAACAAGTGACTTGCATAACTAGACGTCGACATAGGTCTCATCGCAATGAAATTACATTGTCCCGTTGCAGTGCAATTCTCACTTGATATATACAAACGTTCTATAACGATTCTCAGTCTTTATTATTTTTTTATTCCCATTTCTTCATTTTTTTTTCTTTTATTCAATGCGCAGAAACAGCCGGATTCCATCAGCAGACTCAATTCCCCAACAAGTTGATGTACCAATGCGCCACAGTATATCTGCCACTGCGTTAGCTACACATGCAGGTCAACAAATGACGAAGCAAACACTTCAGGCATTGAGTGCTGTGCCGCGAACGCGAATTGTCAAGAGTGACCAGTGGGTACAGAGAAGAAAAAGTGACGGACCACGTATTACACAGGATTACAATTATCAACATTGGCTTATTCAAGTGTGTAAACCACATTAAATATTTATAAAATCATAATTTTTATTAGCATTATGAAACACGCGGTAAAATTATTACAAAACTATAATTAATAATGGATAATATTTAATTAAACAGGAGGCAGAACAGAGAAGAATCAATGAGAAAAATCAACGATCTGCTGTGAGAAAACCACAACAGCACGTGACTGGTACGTCTGTATTATATACTGCAACGTCATCAAAGCCAGAGGGTAAACCGTTACCAGACTCTATTATACAAACGCTCACGCAGAGAATGCAGAATAGGGCACAGGAAAGGCCACCACCACCACGAAGGAGGTATAGTAATTTGATAATTGTTTTTCTTTCAATTTATTCAGAATGTTTATTTAATTGTGCGAATTATTTTTATAAATGATGTGCTTCAATTTGCAGAATGGAACACAGTGTTAGTCAAGAACATTTGCCGGTGCATCATCAGCAGCAATCGCAGCATCTCTCAATGATGCATCATAAGGTACATCAATCATCAGCGGCACCGACGTCCAATGCGGAATCACAAGAGAAAATGTTGAGCGTTAGTGGGAAAAAGAAATGTTCTCACTGTAGCGATGAGTTAGGTAAGCGGAATATCGTTGATATAATCATTTTACTGCGGTTTATTTATTTTTACGTGGAATATTATTTTATTATAAATTTATTTTTGTTATTTATTCATTTTTTTTTTCAGGACGTGGCGCAGCAATGATCATCGAGAGTCTACGATTATTTTATCATATGGAATGTTTTAAATGTTGTGTATGTCACGTGCGTCTTGGGGATGGTCTTATGGGAACGGACGTTCGCGTTCGTAATCATAAACTTCACTGCCATAATTGCTACTCTAGCGACGACGGTATTGACACCTAATATTTGTCTTAAAAAAAAATAAATTCTAGTTTATTTATTTCGAGATTAGATTAATAGAAAATAAAAAATCATTTTTTTTTTTTTTTTAGAAAATATAAAAATATATATTCTCTATCACTCACGAATACGTTGTGTATTTTCGTTTTTAGGTGTCAAATTCAGCTGTGTGTAAAAATGCCAAGCGATTATGGATCCCAGCCGACTAGCTTAAATATAGTAAAGTAAAAAAAAAAATTTATGACTATATTTTTTAAGTTTTAGTTGATTAATTTTGGGAAATTAATTCAAGTGAAGTTTTACTCATCCCATAATTGTATATATATACATGTTATATAAAAATTAAAAGAGAATAAAGCCACACGAGATATTTTCTTGTGCATTGAAAAATGTCTTGAATTGAATCAGACAATAAAACAAAAATTATTTCACTCGTTGGCTAACACACCTGTATATAGAATGTATTTATGTAATTAGTAAAATATTTTACAAGTTCCGAAGTAGTTATCTTTTAATGATAATGCAGAGGTTGAACATAATTTGTGCGAAATATAAAAAAAAAAATATCATTTGTACATTATTGTAACATAGATTTGTGATGGTAATTTTAAGAAGACCCGAGAAAAAAAAGAAAAAAAAATTAATAATCTTGATAGCATGTGAAGCTACAAATATATAAATGCCTTATAATTTTGTTATTTTCCAATTATAAAAATCGTATCTTTTCCTCCAGCATATTCACTTACATTACCCAATTACATTCGTAATTATAATTATTAAATGTAAAAACAAAAGAGAAAAATACGTAAAATATAGCAGGGATCGTTAAACAAATCAAATAATTCAATCGCAAATTATAATCAACAAAATATGAATATGTGAATTTGTTAATGATCAATGATTGTTACTAGTGTCAGTAATTGCCTCTAAGAATAATCACATACTGTGAAATATTGTATAATACGAGTTTTTATGTTATCATCAATATGTAATTTCATATTATGTTAAATAAAAAAAAATAAAATAAATGTTTAATATAATCAACGAAGCATTTTTTACCATCATGCACATCATAATTTATTAATAATTATCTTAAATCCTTCATGCAAATATTCATATTCATTTTTCTAATGGTAACTTCACACGAACATGAATTTAATTCCTCACTTACAAATATATATTTTCCAAATTAATTGAATTTAAAAATAATCCTAAAGTTCATATTCAATTTAGTAAAGAATTCATGATGACTAAATAAACACAAACAAGGTAATCTGATAATCCAATAAATATTTGTTCATGTAATGTGTTTATTCGTTATAAACACTTTATCAATAGTCCATTGTGTTGATTACCGCGTCCTCATTTTAAAATTTTATTACAATAAAGTTCATTGTATCTATCACATGTACATTGTACACATCACCTGGAATACACTCGATTGAACGTGACCTCAAATAACGGAGGAATAATAAAAGAATATAAAATCATTAAATCGATCGAATGACCCAAGTCAATTGGCAGCTATCGAGTTTTTCCCCTATATACTGTCGAGAATTCAAGCGTATGCTATTAATAGAGGTGTGGTTCAGAACTTCCATATAGATATATTCTACTTCTAACTTTTCTCTCTCATAAAATATATACATATACATAAAATGTTAAACGATGCAGAACGTTTCACATATGCCACTTGCGTGTAGGTGTTGCACGCGCGAATAACAACATCGGTCCACCAGGGCATTTTTAATTCAGTCTGCTCACAGTTGCCAGCATCGCTGGAACTATTCTTCTTTTAACATACCAATCATCTTCATTTATTTATCTGTTACCTTGAATGAGGATATAGAGCAGAAGGAAAATTATTTTTAATTTAAATATTCAACAATTCAGGCAAGTTCTAAAATAAAACAAAATTACTTGGCACGTTTACAACTTCAATTATCAATTTTAAATAAATAATTTAATTAGATATAACAATGTATTTATTAATTTTATTTATATATATTCATTTATATATTTATATATTTATATATATAAATATAATTTATTAATTATATTTATATAATTTAAATATTTATATTTATATAAATATAATTAATAAATTATATTTATATAAGATTATTTTGCATTATTTAGTAAATTTAATTTCTATCATTCATTAATTTTTTTTATGTTTATAAAAAATTGCTTTTCATTATATTTATATTTATAATTATGAAATATTGCAACATGTTGAATAGTATATCGTTGATAATTTTCATGCACGTATACGCAATTATTGTAGATTTAAAAAGCTGAAAGATGAGTCTACGATGGATTCAGGAGAACCAGGAAGCACCAACTTGCGATGAAGAGTCAAGCGATATCGATGACAGTGGTACCGATGATAGTTACGACACAGATATGTCAAACGATAATAAAAACGATAACGAAGACGATAGTTGGCATAGGAAGAAACGTGAAACTACTAGAGCCTCAACCACAACGGTCACCTTTGGTGAAAACGGGTTTGTAAATAAATATATATACAATATATTATGATGTATAAACAATATTGAACGGATCAAACGATCAAATGAATAAGCCGCTTCTATAATATTTCTAATCTACACACGTACCGCGATGTTACTAGTATAATTGACCTATTGACTTTATGAATCGGTCACGCGTAATGCAGTAAATTGCTCTATAATTATTAATGGATTGATCAAGTGAAATTTTGTTTAGACAGAATTATTATTTGTGTATAGGTGAAATGTAAGAATATATACGAGCGCAAAGTTTACATCATCATTTATAAGAGAAAAAAAAAATTATCTATCACTTAATTCCTGGGTTTTATATAACGGAAAATATGCAAATGACCTTAATAAATTAATAACGTTATTTATTTTGTTATGGATATGTAGCATACCATTTTATAGTACGGATAAATTGGAAAGAACAACGTTGCCTTGTGTATTGTGGGATCCACGGAAATCAATACAAAATCCTGCTTATCAATGTCAATTGATAAAATTTTTCTGTAGAACTGGATACCACTTGACAATATCAACAGTTGGTCGTGTTTGCGGACAAAGAAATCCACATGAACAAATAGGTACAGAATAAAAATTTATCATAATGTTAATAATTTTATTAATATTTATTTTTATGTTTAGGACTTTTTCACGTTACACCAGTGTCATTTGGTGTTGTTCGAATACAAAATCCCGAAACGTTACACTATTTGGCATTTAATAAGAAAGGACATTTATATGGAGAGGTAGAGAAAATAATAGAAATATTTCAGAGATAAAAAATAAATTATAAGATAATTGGCTTTTTTTTTTTTTCTTAGTTAAAACAGAATAAAGATAATACTGAATGGGAACAGTGGAGTATTGGATCGTATGAAGCATTCAGATCACGGAAATATTCACTGAAAGGATGGTGGATTGGAATAAAAAAAAATGGACGACCTAAATCTGGTGACAAAACAGAATGGGGACAAAAAGCAATTCAATTTTTAATAATTGGACATAATTAATTACTTTTTTTTTTTTGTTAATCTTCATCAGTATTTATTTTGTACACCGGTGTCACTTAAATAAGTGTAATTAATTGAGATTGTGCAGCACATCGTATATTAAAAGGATGAGCATTATTAAATATTATTATTTCCTGGTAGAATTTTTATATAAACTTTTGCGTTAAATTGTTTAACGTCGCTGTTGAAGCGTTTGAATAAAATAAAAAAGAAAATATTACTGCAAATGTATTATAATCAAATATTTTTTTTCTCCCATTTCTTTTTAGTTTCTCCAAATTCTGAATAGATATATTAATTCCTATTTGTATATGTATAAGAATTCTTTCATAAACATATATAATATATAATATATATCTAATATAACTTTGTATTTCTCCTCTGTACACCAAGTCACATAGCAATACACAATTGGCTAAGTGAAGAACCATTTAAGCAAAGCTCGTACTCGATTTTTAATTTTCAGTCAATTAGTAATTTTTTTTTTTACGCATTATTTACCATGTCTTTTTCATTTTTTTTTTTACCACAAATATAAAATAAATTTAATCTATACGAACAATATTAGCTTAAATATCGCAAAAATGCTATGATGAATAGTATAATTCATAATATGATAAATTATTTTTTATCAATTAAATATGCTTATATCAAGCGTTTAAAAGCACATATACTTGGCAGTAGTAAAAAATGTAAAAAAAAATTATTTTTTTCAACTCAAAATTTCTTTGGTAATTCACAAATATATCTCAAGCAATTATAGTCGTATATTTTTTTTTTCTCATATTTTTAAAAAATTAATTAATAATAAATTCCCAAATTCGAACGAGTGCTTATTAAACTTTTCTGTGTCTGTTCATATTTTTGTTATGACTATCGTTATCATTATTATTATATTTTTTTTTTTTTTTTAGAAACAATTGCTTTATTAATTTTCATTCAAAATTGATTTCGAAATTTATTAAAAAAAATAACGCTTAAATTATTGTAATAGCAATAGTGTAGTCTTAATCGACTAGTATTCTCCAACAACACTTCACCCAAATAAAATAAAAATAATTATTTGCATTGTGCTCAAGTTTAGTTTGACTCTGAATCAACAAACATGATGTAAATATATAATTAAATAATAATTGCTTACTTTTTTTTGGACTTGGGACTTGTCGATTGAAATACACTCGAGGCAGACATCAAATTTTCTATATACTGTCCTAATACTTGATTTTCACTGCGTAATTTTAAATTTTCTTCTTTAACACTGTCTACCCTTTGTGATAAATCTAAAAATGAATATAAAATCCTCAATATAAATACAAAAATAATTTTTAAATAAATTTTTTCATTGAATTAAATTTACCATCGAGTGTATTCTGAAGCTCAAGAACTTGAGCAATTAATCTTGCCTTCTCCTCTTGCTCATCAGGACTCACATCAGGATCAAAGCCTAAATAACAAATCGAACGATGGACTACACATAAATACATAAATAAAAAATATATAATTATATTAATTAATGAAATTAATTGAATGATAAATAGCAATAAAAAATAAAACTAACTGCTTGGACTGCAACTGCCATTGGTGAACGTTGATGGAATAGAATCCATACTGTGTCCTCGACCAAATGGATCCGAAGTATGCGTATCATTATCAGGAATGTCTTCTTCAGGAATAATCACTGAAATTAAACAGATAAAAAATTAAATAATATTTTAATTAGGTCATTAAACTTATCTACAAATGACCCATATGTAATTTAGGTTATAAATGTTGAAAATACAACAAAATTTTTTCCATACCTTGTGGATCATCATCAGCTAATGGAATGCTGTTCATATCATCTTGAATTTTTGTATTCGACATCATTGACATTGACATATTTATTTATAACTTGTGAATTAAGAAACTATTTATGAAATAAGATAAACCTGCGCGTATACAAATGACAGTTTTATTGATTTAGAAAAAATCAACTTGTGTCTTTTTTTTATTTATTGCTTTACCTTGATATTCATTGATAACAGTGATAATTTATTATAATATCATTAATCACTGATGATTATTCTTTCTTGATTACAGATAATGATAAATGTTTTATGTCTTTTATTTTTATTTTAATTGTAGATTTTCTCTCTGACACAAATTATGAAGTGTAGAGTGAATAAGAGAGTCGATGACGCATCGAGTGTTGATATATATGTGCACAATAGCATTTTCGATTATCGCGCAAGTTCATGGATGTATAATATATGTAAAAAAAAAAATGGCGACGCTACTGGCTTGTATGTATTTTCTTTTTGCTATACTCTACTTCTCGACTTTTTTATTGATACAGCAGAGGTCTCTGTTGTAGAAAAATAGATATGGCGCTATTGCCATGGCGGTAAAGTTTGAATAAAAAAATTAAACAAAATGTGATAATTACTATTAGGGGATGATAAATGATGCACTTATCAATTATTCTGGAGGTGTTATTTATCATATGAATTGTTTTGTGGGTTTGATAATTGCTGTCTAATCATTTTTAGTAGAAATATGGAAATTGGTTAAAAGTATTTCAAACGAGAAAATGAAGAGGGAATAAATATTCGTAGAAATTATATATGTGAGAAATTTTCAAATTTGTTTGAAGATTTGTTCATGATTGCTGTTAGTGCTTGTAAGATAATAATGACTGTTTTGATGAAAATTAAAATAACAAGAAATATTTTCAGATAAGAAAATATAGTTTCGAATAATTATATAATAGAATTTTTTTAATCGGCGGAAATCTTATCATGTTTATAGTTAATAGATAATTACTATATTTTTTTGCTATTTACAGAGATATAGGAATGATATAAAATAAGAATTGCAACAACAAGTCATCATTATTATTAAATTCTGCACTGAACAAATATGAATATTAGTTCTGGAAAATTTTTAATTTTATTCTTAACAAGTTTTAGTTTCGCTTGTGATAATGTCGATTACATTTTGCCACCAGTTCTCACGCACCTCAAATTTACAACTAAAAATGTTATTCACGAAATCAGCACAACCAACAATCAAGTTGTTTTAAATTCAACAAAAAATGGCAAGTACTTTATTATACCACACGAAAAAAAATTTCTATAAATTAAAATTTGTTAAACAAAAATTGTTTAGATGGTACACAATCACGAATTGAATTTCATATTGATGATCCGTTGCTTATGAAACAAAATATCAGCCTTCGTCAATGTGCACAATTTTCTATTTGCATTTTAAATGGCAATACAACTCATACGATTATTCAAGCACCGCCAACTCGCGAATTTATTACTGTTCGACGTTTTCTACCACATTCTAGTGGTAAACTCATTGATTGCATTTCATTGAGAGATGATACACAATGGATTGGTGGACCACAGCATCGTTATCAACATTGGCCTATTCAAAATATGTATTATGAAGAAGAACCATATGTTCCAACTCATCCAACAAATATGGCAATAACAGAGAGATATTGGCTGTCAAGTAGAGGTGTTAGTCTTCATGTGTATGATTGGGTTCCACTTTTTATCGATCAAAATAATTACAAGGATAAATATCTTTGTTTCATTGCGCAAAATAAAGCGCCATATACCAATTTTAATTCAAGTTTGACCACATTGTATGACATTGGTTGGTATAATAATTCCCGGGTTGCTCATCAAGCTGCAGTAGAACGACATTTAGGAAAGCCTCTTGGTCATCCTGATGAACGTATGATTCGACATCCAATTTGGTCTACATGGGCACGGTACAAAGCCAACATCAGCGAAACAATTGTTAATAAATTTGCGGATGAAATTGTCGCATCGAAATTTAATAATAGTCAATTGGAAATTGATGATAATTGGGAAACATGCTATGGATCAGCGATGTTTAATCCTGCGAAATTTCCAAATGTCACTAGACTAACTCAAAATTTAAAACGCAAAGGATTCCGAGTAACACTTTGGATTCATCCTTTTATTAATGAAGGATGTGAGCCAGCTTATTCCACAGCTATGAAAGCCGGATATTTTGTTAAAAATGATAAAGGACAAGTACACACAACTTGGTGGCAAGGTATATAAATATTTTTGTTCATTTGATATTATTGATTGTAATTGATTTAATTTAAAAAATGATTTTTAGGTGAAAAAGGCGCAGGTGTAATTGATTTTACTAATCCAAAAGCAGTGATATGGTGGGTAGGACGATTAAAAGCATTACAAAAACTTGGTATTGATAGTTTTAAATTTGACGCTGGTGAAATTTCATTTCTTCCACAAGTGCCTAGATTGAATACAACACATCCGATTGAATTACAACCGGGTATTTTTACTAAATCATACGTTAATACACTTGCTAAAAATTTCGGCGATGTTATTGAAGCACGAGTTGGTTGGGGCACTCAAGATCTTCCCATTTTCATTCGAATGATTGATAAAGACACTAAATGGACATGGAACAATGGATTACCCACATTGATCACGACACTTTTACAAATGAACATGGCAGGATATGTCAATGTACTTCCTGATATGATTGGCGGTAATGGATATCTCAATGGCTTTTTAAATGGCACTTTTTATCCACCAAAGGAATTATTTATTCGATGGCTTCAAGCCAATGTGTTTATGCCTGGATTACAATATTCTTTTGTGCCCTGGGACTATGATGCTGAAGTAAAAAGAATTTTAATTATATTAATATTAATTATTATATTATAAATACTTTTGCATAACGATTTGTAAAAATTATTTTAGACCATTGCTATTTGCAAAAAGTACACGGATTTACATGCTTCGATTACGCCAATGATTTTGCGAGCAATGAATGAATCTATTGTTAATGGAACACCGGTAAATGCACCAATTTGGTGGGTAGACCCAGATAATCAGGAGGCACATAAGATCAACGACGGTGCGTTATTTAATTTTCAATAATTTATGCATTATTATTAGAATTTAATGTGATTTTTCATTTTTTTTTTCTAGAATATCTATTGGGAGAATTAATTTTAGTTGCTCCTGTGATAGAGGAAAATGCAATTGTGCGTAATATCTATTTACCTAAAGGTTCTTGGAAGGATGGAAATAATAATCGTACTTACAAAGGACCAATGTGGTTACGGGATTATCCAGCGCCATTGAACGTTCTTCCATACTTTATCAAGTTATAAATTAATTTATCTCTATTTGAGTTTGTGTACATATATTAATAAATATTTTTGTCTTATGTAGACTGTAGAAATTATTTGTTTAACTAGTTATAAGCAGTGTACGTATTTCTGTATTTAATTTGGCAATAATCGCATCGTCAGTTGTGTAACTGCCAGTTTTTAAAAGTGAATCGCGTTCCTCGATAAGTTTCCGTAATCGTTCTTCATGTTCATTGGCACTTGATAAATTTTCCACTTTGTTGTAATTCCCAAGTGATCGTGATACTGAATAGTAACTAGGAGTAAATACTGATTCTTGTTTGTTACTTGAAGTGAACGATGGTGTTGGTTTAATTACGTCAATTTCTTTTTGGATTTGTCCGAGAAGAATTTTGTCATTGGATAATGCAACTGAATCTACCCGGAGTAATCGCTCCAAGCTGTAAAATTAATTGACAGTTTTATTTTACATTATTGATAATTAAATTAAAATAATTTTATTGAGAAATAATTTTTATATACGTACTCAATATTTTTTAATTGCTCTTTACTTGACTTGATCTGTAATTCAATGGCTTGTCGATGCTCCAATCGCATTTTATGAATTTCTCGCACGGCCTTTCCCCATTGCTCTTTGAAAAATGTTTTACTTTTCTGTGCACTATTCAACTTTGATTCCAAAACCTTCACCTCGTACAATAAATTGTCTATTTCATTTTTCGGAGATGCTTTTTTTTTATAGGTTATAATTTCCTCATTTTGTTTTAATAGTATCTTCTCTAATCGTTCATTCTCACTTTTTATAGTTTCATTTTGAGTTTCTAAATTCTTTTTTTGTTCTTCCAATAATGAAATTTTCGATGTGAAATCTTGCTGCATTTTTTGCGATGCATCTTCTAATTCCTGCAATTTCCTTTCATATGACCATTTTAAATCCTCATTTGCTTTCATTAATCGTGCTTCTTTTTCCAAACTCTGCAGTTTACGTGCTCGTAAATCATCGGTAGCATCGTTTAAACTATTTACCAACAATTTACACTGCTCGACGCTGCAATTAAGTTTAGATTCGAGCGATTCTCTTCGTATTTGCCACTCTTCACTTAATCTATTCAAATGGCGCTCCTCTTTACGCTTCAATTCAATTCGAAATAATTCTTGTTGACGCTCTTTCCACGTTTCAAGTTCATTAACAATTTTATATGCCAAGCTGTCGTCAAGAATTGGTGGCCCTAAATTTTCATCATCCAATCGTTTATTGGATCTGTAATACGGTCCTTGATCTTCAAGATGCATTTTTATTTCTATTGAACCAATTTCTCTGAGATGTTCATCGATTAATGAAGCTTCATATTGACATTCTAATTTAATTTCATCAAATACACGACCAACATCAAGTATCAATTGACCCAAACACATTTTATCACTTTGATCTCCATCACAAACACTAACTCTCGGCGGAAATGACAATAATAAACGACGTATTTTTTCAGCTGATGATATAAAATGTAATTTACAACCAATATCATGTAATTTTAATTGTTCACCAGATAATATTGGCAATTTTGGATAAAGCGTTGACATAATTTCTGCTTTTGGATGATGAAATCGAAATTCAATATTCTTAATTGTCATTTGGGATTTTAATTTCATGCTATTTAAAGTTATATGAAGACAGTAGCAATGATAAGCCTCGACAGTTTTTGTATGCTCGCGATCATTAGATGTATGGATGTATTCTGAATGTTTTTCTGCATGTTCAAATGACGAAATGCGATTAATCTTTTTCATTTCGTGTACTGAAGTAGTGCATCTTTGACAATCACCACCGGGATGTCGATGAAAGTCTATATCCGATATTTTTGCCATCTAAAATAATTAAAAATAAAATTTATTATTGATATAAAAATAGGATAAATAAAGTTTTTCTTTATTCACCGTTTGTTGTGAATTGCCCCTGCTGATTGGAGGATGATAATTGGATGCAGAAGGCCTTTGATGAATTTCAGCTGTAGTATCTGTCTGTGAACCATTATTAATTGTTTTCATTCCAGTGTATGACAATTTTATATGAATATCAAAATATGGTTTGTCATCGACATTAAATGTATTATCGGTAGTATTAAGTGTTTTAAGAAAGCAGTGTTCATTTAATTCAACTGCGCCACAATTAGAATTTTTCAGAAAATCATCAATATTATCAGCGGAAATGAGAGGTCTAAGATCGATTTCAGATTGGCCTAATACATGATCTCTACATTTAAGAATCACAAGACAATGAGATTTATTTTTGAAATAATTCTTCATAACATTGAGACAACTTCTAATACGGATAACAATTTTTTCATCCAATGCTCTAGGTTGATGATAGTACGTAAATGACTTGGAATGAACTTCATTATCCAAAATATAGTACCAAAATTTATATAATTTATGTGCATCTGATTTACAAGTAGATTTGCTCATTAATTGATCGATATTCGCAATTTTTTTAGTAACAATGGACAATAAAAAAATATCTCTACACGTATTGATAGGTCCTAATTGTATTAAGTGTTCGTCATCGATAAGATAAGGAATTGGTGCATCATTTTCATTTATTCTTTTGTTTATCATAGTCAAATCTCGTTTACTCGAAGTAGTATTAACAAATTGGTCTCGTTCTTCAATTGTAAATGAAATATAAAATGCAGGTTTATCTGCCTTTACATCACTACGAAGACCTGATAATTGATGCCAATTTGTCTTTAGATTATGATCATTTCCTCTCGCAATTATTTGTGCAGTTCTCATGCTCAATAATAAATATCCAATTCTATCTTTTGTTCCATTTTCTTTCAATTCAAAATATTCTATTTTCAATGGTTCCTGACCTGATCTCATTCTAGAATAAAAATATAGGAATATATGTGTATATATCTAAATCTATATATAAATTTATTAATACCAGTTAATGCAATAATAAACAAATAGGATTGGTTACTTTTTGCTTACTTTCTCAAGGCATTTTTGCTCGCTTCCCAAACCAAATCTGTTAAATATTGAGGATTTGGGTCAGGATTAATTAAATCTGTTTCTAATGATAATCCATTTAATGTCGCAATAATACATGTAGGATTTATTATTTTGCAAAATCCTTTTCCTAAGAAATAAAAGTACATATTCATAGACATTTTTAGCATGAAAGAAGCCATGGGTTTCCCGCCAATTTATAAATAAAAGGTTATGTTGTATTATATTAGTGTTATACCTTCTTTTAGACTCAAAACAACTTGAACATTGGGTCCTACTAATTGATCCATTACTGTGTGTTAATATAAAAGTAAATAATCAAAAATATAATATAAAAACACAAAATATGGTAAAGACCATCAAATAGTAGAAGAATACGCTGCCATGGAAACAAAAAAACACTCAACTACAAATCATCCATACACAACGCATGCGCACGCATCATCGATTTCGTTATTACAAAAAAATTTATTAAAAACAAAACTTCTGAAGTTTATCATAAATAATATCAATAATTCCCTAACCTCATACATACCTTTCATAATAAAGTTTACATTTACAAGTGTTAAATTAAATCAAAGTAAGTAATAAACTCTTGAATAAAAATAAAATTAAAAAATTCAAATAAAAAACTCAAATCCCGCCACATAAGGTTAAGCGCCATCTGTAAAGCGGGAGAAGAATTTAAAAATTTTCAATGTACAAGACATTTTTTACACGACGTGCTAAAACACAACCACACACACTGGCAAACAAATAATCTAAAGCCATTATTTTCATGAACCACCAAATTCTCGCGATAACTAAATGATTAACTTGGCAGCCCTGCCGGCCCCGTAACAAAACTCACCCAATGTTGAGTCGGAGCGCGAGAGGCAGCAACCCAATGCCCATTCGCAAAACCGTTTTATTCGTGTTGGCCAAGTGATAGTGGTGTAGTGAGACCCGTGGAAGTGAGTGTGGATTTTTCGGGAGTTCGGGTGGTGCCCGAGGACGATAATAAAGGGTCGCCAGTGAAATTGTTGATCGCAGTTACACGGGACAATAGTCATTCGTCCCGTCAATTATATATTATATCGTCGGAGTTGGTCCTCCAGACACACACACTTATTATACACCTCCAATTTACTTTGTTCTTCATTGTCTAAAGAAAAGGATATCTCATAAAGATAATATATTATATACAAGGAAAAACAACGACTTGTGTGTTGTATTATACTGCCAACCAACAGATACATTAAATATCATCAAATACATACCATACTCACGGCTATTTCACCAAACTTCAGGTCAATGTACGTGAATTGTTAGTATACCACACGACGCTTATTCTCCAATCGTGAATAAACTGTTTAATGTCGTGTGCAATTTGTTGTAACTCAGGTGACGACAAAATAATTATTTATCCATCATCATCAACAGAATAGACAGACAAGTGTCGCCGTCGTCGTCGTCGTCGCAGCATCGCTCCCGCGATATTTGTAACGTACTCTGACGATGACCCATAATGGTGGTGCTCTCGGGGTGTTCTCTCCACGACGACGAGGCCACATTCGGGGATGTCTTGTTGCCCAGTAGTGACTGAGGTTCGTGCTCATTCCTTCATTAAATTTCCCGGCCGGCCGGGATTAAACACAGTTCCATTATTATATTTTATAAGAATTTTTATTATTATTTTACATTTTTTTATTTTATTATTTTTTTCTTTTCTTTCATTAGGTATATCAATTTTCTATCATACCAACAAGTTTCCTTCGGCACTCGCTCCTGTTCCTATGTGAGTTTTGTTATGAGAAACGTATTGAGGGCCCAAACCGCCCCGTTCTCTTCATTTTTTTTTTTTTTTTTTTCCAACGACACATACACACTTACATACATATATGTATTACTACTTTATGTTAGCCATTATTAACGGGCTTAGTGTGTAAATACTTTGTGCGTGTGTACATATGTGTATTTTCATCATCGTCCTGGTGTCGTTGTGTGTGCAACTTCGACACCGGTGTCATCATCACGGTGTATGTGTGTGACAAACCGCGAGAGGATTACGAATTAAAATACACACGAGGATTTATTATCAACATCATTTTTTCTTTGGAGGATAAGGAAAATAAACAAATAATTAATTTATGCATTTTTATTTGCATTAAATGGTGCAGCTATTCTTTTTGATTGATATAATTAAAAGGAATAAAATTTATTTGTTTGCATTGGAGTACTTGAAGAACAGTAACAGCAACGGTAATAACAAATATTACAATTGAATATAACAAGTAAGAGGAAAATTAATAATTGGAGACACACAATAGAATAATGGGGATGAATATCCGAGATTTATTTCGGAATTGCTGTCAATATTGACAAGACCCAAATATATTTGGGCACTACTTGAACATTTTAGTGATTTATACAAGTCCCATTTTTGGGACGAAACTTACTAAAAAGTGGTGTGGTGATCTAGTGATTAAAAAATGCAAAAACGTGAGGGCAGAGGTGAGAGAAGAGAGGAGCTTGCAAGAAGTAGTGAAAGAGAAAGAGAGCAAGAAGCTGGCAAAAGAATGTCTCGTACCAGTGGAAACAGATCCAATATGCATACCTCCAGGCATAGTGTTACTTCCAATTCGGGTGTGTTGATGGTTGGTCCTAATTTCAGAGTTGGAAAGAAAATTGGCTGTGGTAACTTTGGTGAACTCAGACTCGGTGAGTAATAATAAAGATAAATAAATAAGGGAAAGAAAACTAAAGAAAGACAACAAATTTTATCTTCTTTGTTGACTTTTCTGATATATACATATTTTTTTTTTTCATATTTAAATTGTTCATGTACCAGCAACGATTTAATGCTGAAATTAATAATACAAGACGGAATAATAATGAATGAATCTCACGAATTTCTTGTTTGTATTGAGTATATATATGTATAGATATAAATACTGTTGCTAGCACACGAACTCGTATACTGCACTTGATTATCAATTAGATGCTGGATATTCATCCATGAATTTTAATACAACCTTTAATTTACATGAAAGATTGCAAAATTTGATTTTATATTTTTTTTTTTTTTTTCACTTCTATTTAATTTCAATTATGACATAATATATAATGAGAATTATTAAGAATAAATGTTGAGATAAATAGATATGAAGAAAATAGAAAAATTATAGCTGATAAATAATTGAAAACAAAAACAAAAATAAAAAAGTAAATTCGATATGCAGAAGCAGAAAAGAAAAATAAAATAAAAAATGATAATGATGTGTGCACATCGAATGGAATAATCGTAAAGGTCATTTAGACCATGTCTATCCGTGTATGTTATCAGTAAAACTTATCAGCTTGCAACGTTTCGTCTTATCATCATATTCCAAGTGTATGTCTACATACCGAAAAATCTTGACAATAATAAAAAGAGTTTACTGGGAATATGAATGAAAGGGAATTCTTTTACGATTAAGAGATTAAAAAAAAAATATCTTTCAAGATATTTTTAATTTTATTATTAACGCACGACAAAACATATATTTATATACATTCGTATACAAACACAATTGCACATAAAATCCAACGCCATCATTTATTTTATATTCAATTCTAACAATAAGTCAAATACATAACTTCAACGACAAGAGATAAATATTCAAACTTCCATATATTGCTCACGAAATATTAGTGATAAAATAAAATAAAATAAATATAAAAAAATAATTTATAAATATAAATTCATATCGTCAAGGTAAATTTTATAAACAAATAAAATAGTTGAATTTTATACAATATAAATGATGCATAAAATTTAAAAACAAATAATATTTCAGTGCAACTGATATAATACCATGATTTTAAAAAGAAACTTGATAACAAAATCATGATAATCATAGGGCTTTTTCTCGTCGCGCTTCAGTCTCTATATACACCTAACACATATATGTATATATCTATGTGTGTACATAAGTCGACTTCCTCAATTCGATGTATGTCTTGCGGCCTCGCTTCGTGCGAAACGAGTCGAGACGAATTTACTCGAGTTTCTTCGTCACTCTACATTTCATCAAAACTATTTTATGTTTATATTCTAGCTCTTTTTTTTTGCTCTCTGGTGTTTATACCGCGCACGGTAACTCACGTACCGCTGCTGCTATACGATGATTCTACATATATATTTATATATTATATCCATCCCTGGCACATCACCTGGCCTCTTCAACAACTGCAGCATATATAAACCTTTCTCTCTTTCTCGTTCTTATTCGCTTTTAGTCTTGACTCTCTGGCGGACTCGTGACTCTTGCCATCGTCAGGTGCGAATGCCGTGCCAGAATAAACCCGCGCATTGACAAGGAAGAAAACCAACACAAATAGTTCTACATACATTTATATGTACAAATATAAAAGAGACATTCGTGTGTATATATTCGAAAGAAAAGAGGGGAGAAGTTAGTTTAATCGCGCGGTAACGGCCTCGGGTGCGAACAATTTATATACTCTGATGAGTGCAAGGTCCCATGTGTTTGAACATATTTAAGCGTTAAAAAAATAACAGGATTATATATATTATTCATTATTATTTTGTATTTTAAAATAATTAATTTGATGTTTTATTTTATTTATTCACGAAATAAATAAAAATGATATTGATTAATGTTTTTAATTTGAATTTTATTTATTAATGGAATGAAAACTTGGTAGGGCTTTTATGTTTTGGTTCAAGCACCGGAACGGGAAGTATATATAGAAAATTCCAAAGTTGTTGGACAGGTTGTTGGTTAGGTATATAGAAATGAGAGAGAAAGGGCGAATTTCCGGTGAGGGCCGTTGCGAATAAGATGACAAAGAGAGGGTGAGAATACTGCTGCACGTACCACTATACACAAGAGCACATCAACGACAAGGTAGAGAGGTAGAGATAGCGGATGAGAGCTGGCGAGTGAGTTGAGTGAAGAAGAAAAAAAAAATACAACGCCAAGTTTCTATAAGGGCTGATCGAATCGATCGACTGACGCGCTCAACAATAACAACACTTTTATTTTTTTATACTCTCTTGCACTAGATTGTGGTGCTGGGATATGTATATTAACAATCCACGTGGCCATTTTTAATTGGATCATCATCGTACAAAAGAAATTACAATATATGTTTTAACAATTTTATAATTAATTCAAGAAGATAAAGAATAAATAATGTGTTTACATAATTTTTCTAGAAAAGATTTAGTATATTTTTATGATACTAATATAATAAAATAGTGTGTGGCTTCTCTTATTTTGTTATTCTTCATCTTCTTTGTCCTTTGTGTTACCCATCATTCTCAAAATATTTATTTATTTCTTACTATTGTCATTATTATTTTTTTTTTTTTTCGTGCGTTCTTTTAATATTTCTCATGGTTGTATGTGTATACGTATACTTTATAGCATCTATCGCATTATATTTGTTACCGGGACATCGACGCGAACAAGTTGCTACCTGTCTGGACGGATCCAGTGACTCAGAGTATATACTCACGATGACTGCACACACTGAGAAAAGAAGTGAAATGAACTCCTTTGAATGCGTATTTGTATTGGATATATGTAGGTATATGTAACGTGCGTGTGTGTTTGCCCGGATCCGGTCGTGGCGCCTTTACTATAAAACCTATATTATACATCAGAGTTTTATTTGAGCTTGTTTCTCGTCGTGTTGAAATATATTTCATATTTTTAGAATCATACAATTCACGAAAGCCACTTTTTATTTTTAAATTCAATACTTGTACATAATTTCTTTAGGGTTTAAATTAAATACAATTTAAATTTATTTGACACATTTACATGTGATTAATTATTATTCTTAATAGTTATGTACACGTGTAATTTATTATCGTGACAGCATAGAATTTTTTGATTTTTTTTTTATTCAAACAGAATGAAAAGTGAAATAACATGTAGTTAAATATTAATATATCGATCTACTTTTTATTTTTTTTTTTTCATTCTTCCGGTTTTGATGGAGATTATTTACCTGGAAAATTCGTCCAATTATTTACTTGGATGATCGAAAATAATTTTCTCATCTTACCTCGTCATTCCGCAAAGATGCAGTTAATAATTAATATAACAATATGATTTCGACGAAGGTTTAATAACTTGTCTGGCTCTTTATCTCTTCCTCTTTCTCCATCTCTTCTTCTCTCTTTCTTCTCATCTCTATGGTCGAGTAAACGCGGTTAAATTGGATCGTAACCTCCTTAACTTCCCACTCATGACGTTGATTATTATATGATTGCCGATTATGGTTTTAAATTCTTATGCTTATATATTTTCTCATTTATTTTCCAAAATGCAAATTGCATAAACATATATACCTATACATTCAATTTATCACTACAGTATAAATTTATATTTAATATTATACAAATAAAAAAAAATAATATTAAAATTCATTTTTTCAATTGTCTAAAAAAAATTTTTTTTTTATACTTTCATTCAATGTTTTTTTTTTATTACTACTGAAGCTCTCAAATTTATTTTCAAGTAAATATATATTAGATATATATAAATATGACTGGCCGAGTGCGGCCACGAACTTTATACAACGCGTTCATAAACTCATTCGTGTATATATAAATGTGTATTTGTAGTATCTAACATATATTCTACATTCATATCGTCAACTTGTATGTACATATACGTTTCTGACGGTTGAAACGAGTGAGCGGTGCCTCCAAGTACTCGCCTGATACCCCGTACCCTGACCTACATTCACCCCGTGGCGCTGCTGCCACCCGACAATAAGACTGTATGTCCACCTTCACGCCTTGGGTAGGTATATCAACCGCGAACACAGTCAATGGCTATTTTTACTTAGTCTATCTATTGCCACCTCTTTATACATTCACATATTGAAATAATCACATGAAGCAATAATTTATTTTTGAATATTTTATTAAATAAATATTATTATATTTGTATACTTTAATATTTATTTATTATTTATTGTTTTGATTATATTTTATTATTTGATATTTTTTATTTCTCTGGATATTTTTATATTAGAGCAAGTCTCAATTTATTACTGAATGTATCTTGTGTACACATTGATTGTTCTCTATCACTTGGTGTTGTTGGAGGAGATTCAAGTGGAAACTGATGCTGTAGTGACGAAGGGTGAAAAGGGCGCGATATTGAAGATGATGAGTACAGGAAGAGAAGTGGGAATGATGATAAAGAAGATGAAGGAAAATTTTACGCGGTGGGGGAGTAGGCCAGTCGCGTGCGCGTTTCTTTTTCATCGATCGATGTTTGCTTTTACCACTGATTTTTTTTTTTTTTTTTTTTTTTTTTTTTTTTTTTTAATTTATTTTTTTTCTTCTTGTTCTGACACTTTGCTTGTTTGTTTCTGCTTTTTCCACTCTTCGACAGAGCCAACAAATTTTCCACTGGATATAGAAACAAGGAAAGTTTTTATATGCATAGATATATTTATATAAAGTGAAAGATACAAAAAAAAAAATGTTTTTACCGTGTTGTTTCACAAGTCACCTTGTCGTTTATTTTTATGTAAATGTATATGTAATAATGGAGACGAAAATTCGAGGGCGGGTTATATATTCTTTGCCAATTGTTGTCACGGAAAGATATTACACAAAAAATAAATAAATAAATAAATAATTAAGTATGAAAGATTTTTTTAAGCTATGCTTCACCTACTTATTAGCGGATTGCTACATGATACAAAGAGCTTCAGTAATAATGAAGCCCGGCAATAGTTTACATTCTTTTGTTCAACCATGTATAGTATAAAACATGCGTTTCCACCCCGCATGAAGCCCTGAGAGTGATAAAAAGAAATGAAATAATAATAACAAACTTGAAGAAAGAAAAAAAAAATACAAGAAAAAGAACGTATTATTATTACGATTCAAATTTTTAATTAAATTCTCTAATTCAAATAATCCCTCTAATATTTTTTATTTCCTTTCTTTCTTCTTTCTCTTTATAAATATCATAAAATTTCACATTCAAATATATACATTTAGTCATCAACATATTACCAATTCTTGAATTAGATTCGAATTTGTGTCGTTGGTCAGAAGTTATTTAGTTTCTGATAGCTTATTCGCTGTCTCTTCTCTTCTGTTTCTTCTTCTTCTTCTTCATATCTACATCTATATACTCATACATACATACATCTATACATACAATAATAACATATAGATATATAAATACGAAATGAACTCTTTCTTGTATATATATTTGAGTCCCTTGCGAGCGCCTTCGTACACACAAGCTACGTCTCTGCAGTGACCTCTTTCCACATGATGCCATTCTCGCAATTCCCATCATGACACGGGCATGACAACACTGCAATACATATATACTATACACATATACACATACAGGAATACCTATATACACATAGCTCCAACTGTTTATCAAACCTGTACGTCTTTATCATAATCATGCGTCAAGAAAATGGTACATGAAGGTTGTCAATAATGCCGAGAATAATTAAAAAAAAAAATAAATAAATATACATGTTATATATATATATATATATATATATATATATATATATATATTCCGCTTGACATCACATTGAAATACATATCCGGATTACTTTTATTTATTATATAGATATATATATTTGTATGAATATAAATATGTATTGCGTGTATGCGGCTATCGACTTAAATTCTTCCATGCGTTACAATAAATATTTTATACATATATTTATTTATTCATTTATTTTTAATTGCATTACACTTAACAACATGTGACCGTGAAACCTTTAGACCACACAAGGTCATGTATGAGTGAATATTTAAACAACAACAAAATATACACGGCTTCTGTATTTGTTCATTTTGTCTTTTGGCACGCGCGTTATACCAAACTGTTTATTGTATAAAAACACATACTTAAATGTAATAAAATATATCACGTTTTCTTATGTATGTATAAATATAAATATAGTACTACATATTATATGTATACATATATGAATATACATAATCCATGTTTATATCCACAAGTCATTTGTCAATGACGGTGTAAGTGTCTACTTGTTCCTTGATGTGAATTAATGCTTTCGCTGTATGTAACACCTGGAATATTTGCGCGGGAAAATGAGAAATGCGCTTAGTAACAACTAAATGTCATTGACATTCAAAGTATATGTATATATATTCATACGCACACACGGGGAATACGTCGGTTATTCAATTCAGTAACTATTTTTTATTTTTATTTTTTTTCTACTTATAATTCATGTACGATTTTTTTTTTTTTTTTTTATTATAAATATGTTTATTATTTTTTTTCTCGAGATATTCTTCTGTTGGATGGGGTTAGTAGGGAACACTCTGGCCTAGTTTAATATGAGACTTCATAACAAACGGTCGATTGAGAATATATATAAGTCCCGCGACCTGCGGAAGAGACCATGTGTAACTAAATTATTATGTATATGCACTGGCACTTTTATGTATAATTCTTGTAATAATATTCACACAATGACCCTATGTTGATTCACGGTCATATCACTCATATGATATATTAGGTATGAGTTATATATATATGTATAGGTGTATATGTTTATATATTACCGCGTGCACAGCTTTCAACACGTCATCAAAATTTTATTCTACTGGCATATAACTACAGTTGAGATAAAATTTATATACATTACTCTGAGACTTAAGAACGAATGTATATATTTAATTTTGTCTGTTTTTGTTTTTTATTTTATTTTCTTTCTCCTGTTCAAGTATATGTATATATAAAATAGCAGACAGCGATTTCGTTGTCTTTGCGCGCTGTGTGGAATTTTATTTGATGCAAAAGACTTCTCATGTTTAAGAGCGTGAATGTAATTGATAATGAAGTGTTTGTAAAACTGATTTTTTCATCAACTTCTTTTGTATAATTTTAAATACTAAACTAATATTTTTTTATTGTATTTATATCTATGTATTAAATTGATTATAATTTTTGTTTGTTTGTTTGTTTGTTACAGGAAAAAACCTCTACAATAATGAACACGTAGCAATTAAAATGGTCAGTATATTTATATATGTGTATTTAATATTTATTGACTAACCTTGGAAAATTAGTTTAGAGGAAACACGTTTGTGACCTGCTGGTTCATTGAATAAAAAAATTGACACGTTCATAAATTGCAATTTTGTTCATTGAAGAGAAAATTAAATGATATTGACGTGTATAATAAATCCAACGACTTTATATTATCAAAGGCCTTTGAATAATTTATTATTATTTTCGAAGAATTTTAGAAAAATTATAATAAATATTAATTAAGAATATATAAAAATACTAGAGAAAAATTTAATAATAATGATTGGTTTGTTATTTACAGGAACCGATGAAGTCAAAGGCACCACAGCTTCATTTAGAATATAGGTTTTACAAATTATTAGGTACACATGGTGAGTAATAATTTATTTATAAATAATAAATATTTAAATGATATCAAGTATTAATATAAATATTTTATTGATACAGTTCACAATCCGGATGTAGAAGGTGTACCTGAGGTATATTATTTCGGACCATGTGGAAAGTTTAATGCATTAGTGATGGAACTTCTTGGTCCAAGTCTCGAAGACCTGTTTGACTTGTGCGGGAGGAAATTTTCACTTAAAACCGTTCTCAGCATAGCAACGCAACTGGTAAGATGATGTAGCTACAATAATATATATCTTGTGACGTTGACAGTTGAGTGTCATTGGCCTGTCTTTCTTTTTCCACTTGTACTCATAAATTGTTAATGTATCAACCACATATCTATCATTCAATGTATATTTATGTGTATTTTCTTCAACCAGCTCCATAGGATAGAATATGTACATTTTAGACATCTGATTTATCGTGATGTCAAACCAGAAAATTTCCTCATTGGACGTAGTACCACTAATAAAGAGAAAATAATTCATATCATCGATTTTGGACTCGCCAAAGAATATATAGATTTGGATACTAACAAGCATATACCATACCGGGAACACAAGAGTCTTACTGGAACAGCGCGTTACATGAGTATTAATACTCATCTTGGTAAAGGTATGTGTATTTAAAATTTATTGGTAATTATTATTAAATTTTTTATTTCATTTTTATGGTGTTTTTTTTATTTAGAGCAAAGTAGACGAGATGATTTGGAAGCACTTGGACACATGTTTATGTACTTTTTGAGAGGCAGTTTGCCTTGGCAAGGGCTCAAAGCTGAGACATTGAAAGAACGTTATCAAAAAATTGGTGATACAAAACGAGCAACACCCATTGAAGTATTGTGCGATGGTCATCCAGAAGAAATGGCTACTTATTTACGTTATGTTAGACGATTGGATTTCTTTGAGACACCGGATTATGAATATTTGAGAAAATTATTCCGTGATTTATATGAACGAAGAGGATTTTCAAATGATGGAGAATTTGACTGGACGGGGAAGACAATGGTGGGTGTTAAATAAATTATTTGTTTTTTTATTTGACAGTATTAAAATTTTTTTTTTTTTTTGTGATATTTTGATAAATTGCATGTGGAAAAATTATTTTCTTCTATGTTTGTGGTTTAAGCAAAATATATAATCACAAATTTTGATGATAATTCAACGGATTGGACAAAAATCGAGTGTTTTTCTGTTTCTCCCCTTGGCATTTTCTTTCGTCATATTTAATTTCTTTTATTTTGCATGCTGCATTCAAATACTATTATCTAGCCTTCCAACTTTGAACAGCTTCGGATGTTGAGGATGGCAGCACCATCTCATATCGGAAAAACAAAGTCTGATAAGGTTGGTCGCACGGCGAATGCTGCTCAACAAACAAACACAACAAAATTTCATTTCAAATGATTTAAACAATTGAATATGTTGATTGTTTTCTTTTTTTCTTCCTATCCAATGTGCTAATAATATTCATCCTAATATCATTCGTAACACTTACTAGTTGTTTACCTTAACCCTGTAGTTTTCACTATTTTTTTTCTCTGCATGTTCATGTCCGAAACTCAAAGAAAAAAATTGCATTTATTTCAACGAGTATTCACACTTTTCTTTAGATAAATATTAATATTTTCCCTTTCATTAAACGATTGTAGAATTTATAATCCCATTTGTGCTTCATAATAATTTAATTTCTAAATGGAAATTCTCTCGATATCCAACGAACTTGGACACAATTTCGGAATTCAAGTACGTTATATAAAATGATATCATCATCTACGAAATGAAAGAAAAAGAAACGATAAGGCAATGTTAAATTTAATTAAAAATAATCAGGATGTTAATGGGAAAAATAATTTTAATTTCAGTCGACTCCAGTAGGATCGATGCAAACGGGTCATGAAGTAATCGTGTCGCCCAACCGAGATCGGCATCCTACTGCTTACAAGGTAACTAAACTAAAAATATAAATTATTCAATTTTTTTTTTCAACTTTTTTTTTTTTTTTTTATAAGCATGGACGTGTATAGTTAAACTTTTCTGTTATTCAAGTAACCGCATGTCCTACCTGCCGTTTGTAAAATGAAATCAATAAACGCCGTATGATACTTAGAAGCAAATAAATTCAAAAATAAAAATCGATTATTTAATTAAATTAAAAATAGGTATTAAACTCAAATAAAAAAAAATGAAAATATTCACACAACTTTCAAATCATTTTTTATTCATTTTATTATTTTTCTTCAATACCGCGTCACTCTTATGGTCAATAGGATTATGATGATTGTGATGAAGAAGATTTATTCATGATGGAAGAAGTTCGCGTGGAATTTCAGGGGAGATATGTAAGCGATTAAATGTGTAAAGCAAATATACAAATTAAATTTGTTGTAGTCGCTAGACTCTCATTTAAAATAAACTGCATAAATAAATTGCTCTACCGCCAATTAATTTAAATTGCTATATACATAGAGGGTAGTTTCATTTATTCATTAATTTACTTTTTCTTAATAAAATCAAAAGTATTTTTTGTCGTTGATTAATATCAGTATTTAAAAACTGATTATAAATATCGGGTTATAAATTTTGCAGGGCGTGGAATAAAAATGATAATAATTTCATCAGATGATTTTCTATAAATTTTTAAATCATTCAAAAAGATATATATATATACATATAAAGAAAAGAAATTAAAATGAATGTAAGTGAGGATAATTTCGCGTTTTCCTTTTAACTCGATTCAGAGACAAAACTAACAAGACTCATTTCCAACAATTGTCCCGCTTATTCCTTCAGGATGTGGCAGGTGGCGGGGTGGGAGGAGGGGGCGGTAAAGGGGTGGGAACCACATGGCCTGACACAGTGAAGCAATCGGGGGCTGGTGGTACATTGACGCCCGCTGACAGACACGGTTCAGTTCAGGTGAGTGAACCCGCATTATCCTTTTCCTTAAATTCTATATTAATTTTTTTTTTTTATTTTTTTATTTTTTTTTTCTGTTCATTTTCCATTACCCCCCCCATTGACGCATACATTTACACAAATATTGCGCATTTTTTTTTTATTACACGATTATTGACACGGTTTTATGTGATATATTTAGGAAATTGTTTTATTATTTTTTTTTTTATCAACTTTTTATTTATCGATTTGTATTTTGATTGATTAATTTTACGTGGTCACATTTATTTATAAAATAAAACGTGTGTTCAGATAAATAATATTACAATCCGTATTTTAGTCACGGCATCATCGGATTATGGTCAGTTCATTAAATTTTAACAGCATAATTATTTGAGTTTTTTTTTTCTATTTTGATACTGCATGTTTTTTTTTTTTTTTTTTTTT
>JAQQBS010000002.1:20585461-20601387 GCA_030347275.1 Microctonus aethiopoides
AAAAAAAAAAAAAAAAAGGTGTTACGCAAAAATTAAAAATGATAAGCAGAAAAAAACAAAATAAATTGTATAAAATCTTAAGAATGAAATAAGAAGCCAATAATTTCAAAAAATTATAAACAATAGATAAACTTTTATTTCTTTTTTTTTTTTTATCATTCAGCAATTAAATTTCTTGAATGAAAAGAGCTACAGTTAACTTATCCAATATTTTTTTTCTCATAGATAAATAAACTGTCATCGTATTAATCCATCATTATATTTTGCAAACAAATGATTTTAATTCTTATAATAATTGATCACGACTGACTGCTGGTTAAGTACGGTTGTGAAATATTTCCTTATTTCGGATGTGTTCTTCTTCATTTATATTAATTTACTCGTGCTTTATGTTCACAACTTATGTCTGAAAGGCCGCGGTATTATGGCTCACGGATTGGAGAAAAAAAAAAATTAAAGAAAAGACAGAAACAAGAAGTTATTTGTACATTAATCGATTTATCAATTCTCGACTGTGTTTCAAATATTATTAGTGCATGAAAGTTGTATATTTTTTTTTCTCCTAATCGAATTTCATAATACGTTTAACGATGGATGTACTCAACAGACTTCCTGTCGTCATTACAATCCAGTTAACGGGAATTAATTGTAAAATTACTTATTCATAAAAAAAAAATAAGAAAAAAAAATTGATATAAAAGGAATAAAAAAATAATAAGAGAAATAAAAATGCTATCACGCATTGCTACAAGATATAATTAAAAATAAACACAAAGATAAGATAAGTAACTATATATTGAACAATTGTGTTAATGGTGTTATTTGAAACAAATGAATCCGCGTAAATGCCTTGTTATCGAATGTACTATCATTTTTCTACATTATTAATATGACATCATAGCATTTGGGAGAAGAGAAAGAATTAATCAACAAAAACCAATAAGAAAACAAAAAGACAAACATATTATTAATCAAATTTTAAAACAATTGAGCTTATTTTAACTATGGCCCAATGTTAATTAATATTTCTATAACAATTTTCTTTTATTTTTTTTTTACCCAATAAAACCATTTCTGACGGTGTAATATACATACATACAAAGCTCCGATAATGAATTTATAGCCAATTGAGCTTTATAATTATGAAAAATAAATATGTCCGAGTCAATTTTACAATTATAATTAACGATGATCCATGAGAAATTTGAGAAAGAACACTAACCTGCAATGAATAATAAACAAATAATTGTGATTTTTAGAAAAAATGTGAACAATGTACGTAAATTTGGTTAGTGATTGTTTATTGTAAATAATAAATATAAAAAAAAAAAACAAAAATCCATTTGAGGCAGTATAAAACAAAATACTGATATAAAACAACACAAGAGAATATAAAACCGAAAAAAAAAAAGAAACTAAAATTTAATTAAGCAAAAACGATGTGTAATAATTTTTCGAAAAATACATATATATAAAGTTAATTATAATTAATTTGACAATTAATGAATTAATTAGTAAATATTATTTCGACCGCGCATGATATATTCTTCAATTAAATAATTTCGCATCGTAATAAAAGAGATGAGTGAAAAAATAATTCGTAAAGTAAAGAAAGAGAAAAAGAAAATACTGAGATCATTCATTACAATTTATGATATTCCTCTCTTCGCCTTGACCGAAAACAATGTAATGGAATAATGTAAATAATGATCATTTATAACACAATCTGAAAGAGAGAATTGTACCACTGTCGGAATAATTCGAGCCAATCTGTTATATCACAATTGACTAACGACTAGCTTTGGCCAGGGCATAAAATGTGAAAGAACAAAAAAAAAATAAAACCATATGTGTATTGCCATGAGAAAAAAAAATTAGTCCCTTTTATAATATTCATTTTCATTTATAGAATGTAATAATAATGACAGCTAAATGAATGTCGCCGTGGATTGAATGTCTGTGGCATTGAGAAGAAAAAGAAAATGAAATATTTCAAAGGGAATATTAGTGGATTGTTCAGATTTTAGATAATACAGAAAAAAAAAAAATTAGAATCAATACGTTGGCTGATTTATAAAAAGAAAAAAAATATATATTAGTGAGCAACAAATTATGGTTGTAAGATTAAGAAAAAAAAAAAAAGTAATGCCCCGAATTTGTGGTATATAAACATTTCTGATTGTCCTTTTATTCGTACTCGCCTTCATTTGAGTACGCGGCGTCATCTCTAATTTTATACTCAAAATAATTAAATTACCTGTACTGCCCGCATATTTAGTAATAGACTGTTGAACAAAACAAAACAAAAAAGAATAAGATCGTGCACTGAAAGTACGCCTCGTCCTCTCTTCCTGGCCGATCTCTCGATCCCTTTATAAATAAAAAAAAATTAATAAAAGATTGCACTAATAAGGAATTCATACATACACAAACACAATGAGCATCCATTTTAAATGTTAATTATTTTATGTACATAAACTGTATTTTTTAATTTCTTTTTGGTAAATAATTTGGTCGCTAAATCAACGGTTGCGAATGTGGTTAATAAACATTTATTGATGAAGAAAAAGAATGAAACGAAAAAAAAATATATGTATAAATTAATATTTGAGTGAAAAGAGAGTGGTCAGAGTAATGTGCATGTGAGGAAAAAAAAAATTAATGTGAGACTGCTTAGAATGCCGGACCATCAATTAATAAAATAATTTGTTAGTTCATATACTTTATATTATAGTGTAATTATGTGATTCACGTGAATTTAGAATGCGTTTATTATATTTTAACCATTGAAAAGTGCGTGCATCTATATAAATATAATATCTAATTGATCTGTTGCGCTTAAGTTTATAATATTCAAACACTGTAAGCTGTGATTCATTTTCATTTTTAATTTGTACACACGTGTTAGTTTATGCTCTAATTAGAATGTCATTTATCGAATGTAATATTTTTTTGTTTCTTTCATTTTTTTTTTCTTTCCTCTGTTTGTGAAAGAATAATGAACATTTTGTCATTGACAAAATTTAATGATATAAAAAAAAATTGCGCGAAACAAGAAAAAATGCTTAAATTGTAAATAATGAAACATAATATGTCACGTGCTTATTAAGTAAAACAACAAAAAAAATCGTTATGAATTTTGCCTTCTACACAATTTACTGAATTTTTTCATTTTAATTTTAGCATCTCTATTAATTTATATTTAACTATAATTAAAAAAAAAATGATAAATAACGAAGAGAATGTTGAAGTAATAACAAAAAATTTATATAATATACAGTATACATATAGTTTAATGTAAAAACAATTTAATTTTACATATATTTTTCGGATTTTAAATCAATTTTTTCAATAAGTCCATTACCAAGATTAGAAAAATCTTCTATCATCGCTGGAACATTGAGTACTAATTTTCCATTAGCGTCCAATTTTCGACAATTTATATTTGCAACTTTAAAGTCTTTTGCAATCAATGCATTGGGATTTAATAAAACACCAATCACAGAACCACCATATGTGTCATGGAAAAAAAGTGCGAATTCACCATAACCATTTCGCAACTGCTCCAAATAACGTTGAACAGGATTAAATTCAATAACAGGAATTTTTTGTTCTGTATGTGGTTTATAAGGATGCCAAGTAGTTTTCGGCACACTATCATCCAGATCAAAGTATTGATATCTCCTTGGATTAAATTCTGATTTGACATATATTAAACAATCATAAGCAGTCATAGGTGGTATAAACATTGGTTTCCATACTAAAATTGAATCTTTCATTAATTCCGTTTCTACCAATTTCAACACCTCTTTTGCAAGCGAACTCACACGATTTAATATTAATTTTGTAGGCACTTTTTTCGTCCAAATTGATTTATCATGATCATATGGAGTAGAGATAAATAACGGAGGTAAAGTTTCGCGTTTAGTTTCAAATGAATTTTCAATTGTCACAATTTCTTCTCGCGACATTCCATTATTAAAATTAACAATAATTGGATCTGTACTCCATCGTTCTCTGGCAAAATATTCTAGTAATCTCAAGAAACCAACTTGTGGTGTTTGTGCTGGTTTATAAGGATCTGGCGTTAAATACAATGAAGCTACAATAAGTTCAATGACAATTTCAGGCATGTGTGAATAATCAATCAATTGTGCAGACAACCAACGCTTTGCCAAACAACACGTGGGACCGAACGACGGCTGTTGTGAATGAAGACCATGCAATGCACCAGTCAATTTTGGCAAATTAAATAATTTATTCTCTAATTCAATGGATTCATCATTGTCTCTATATTTTATTACTCCATCTTTATCAATTTCTTGTTTCATCAAAGCTATTTCTTTTTGATGTGCAACTATTAACCTAAAAACAAATCCATTTTTAAATACATCAATGTAATTAGCGTTGGCTTTTGCTTTTAAATTATATTGTTTCCTTAGACATTGCGCAATTTGAAGGTGAAAAGCTGCTTTGGTATGACGAACAGCTTCTAATTCGTCTGGCCATTTTCCACTCGCTGACAATTGTAGAGTCACTTCTATTGCCGGTGCATATTTTGGTGCCTCTTTTATTGTAGTTTCATTTAATATTAAACATTGTTTTGTCGCTTGAGTATTTTTTTTATCAGCTTTATAAACTGTTGCAAGTGGTGGAAAAACTTCAGTGTATTTAAACACTGAACTGTTTCCTTGAACACCAGTAATTGACAATGGCATATCAGTCAATGATGTCAATTCCTTTTCCAAATCATTGAAAACTTGATGAACTTGAAGTGTCGCTTCTTCGCCAGTGCCATAGGAAAATTTTGTGATAGAAGTCTTCTTTAAATGCAAAAATTCATCAATTTGATCACCCACATAAAGATATTGGTCTTTTGAAAGATTAAATTTACTTTTCAGAAGGTACATCACTATTTTTTTGCATATCATTCTTTTTTCAGACAATGTTTTGCCAGTGCTCCATACAAGTGCTTCGCATATAGAACCATCTTGAAATCGTCGTAATTCAGATTTTTGTTGCCAAAATTTACGAAATGCAACTGCCTCAGGAAGATTAGCAGCCGGTCCTTTGTCAATAATATTAAAACAATAATCGGGATTTAATTGGAATCCAATAAAAATTCGTCCGATATTGGTAATTTTTTTTTCTGAAATCTCCCATTCTTCTAGATGTTTCGATGGAATATAAATATGTGAAACTCTTTGTCCCAAACCTTCCTTAAGAATTTTAACAAAATGATTGATTAAATGAGCACGTTTATTAACACCCAGATCTAATTGTTTCTCTTTAGCCACGAGTTTATTTGCAAGATTATCGAGAGCTTCAGTATCGTGAAGACAAATAAAATGATCAAATGTACTAAACAAAGGTAAACGTCGCATAAATAAAACTTGAAAACTATCAATATTCGAATTATCAAGACACTCCACTGCATGTTTTGCTTCACTACGAATCCAAAAGTAATTATTAGCTGTTACATTAGCCATTAAATTATGATAACCAGTTATATCGAGAAAAACACAGTCATAATATTTGTGATATTCTCCAACTCGTGTTTTACTTTCTGGCTCATAGCACATTGTGATTCCTGCTGTATTCCAATTGCTCATCGCCAAATGATTCCAAACATTGCGTATTATTTGATAACTACTCATATAAGTATTGAGTTTTTTTTCATATAACAAAAATAAAACAAACATTGTCAAAATATGTCCATTAAATTCATCAAATGAATTTTCAATTTGTCGTTGTCGCAACCATATTTTTAATAAAATAATTCCATCTCGTATATTTGGATATTCCGCAATTATTTTAATATTCCGAGAGTTCACCTCGGCAATTGTTAAATCTCGAAGGATATTTGAATTGTACAATGGCGTTGGAATTAATTTATCATCATTTTCTAGTCTGTCATTGAAATACCAATCAAATCTAACACTATTTTTTTCTGGCACAAAACGATTGTATTTAAAAGTACCAAACTCCAGTGCTATATGTACATTTATCACAACTCGTTTGCTCAATAATCCAGTGGGAATTATTTTCAATATTGGCATCCAACTTTCACCAATAAATGTCTTTTTTTCCACTAAATCATTGTCTAAACACGACGCAATGTATGAAAGATATATCGCGCGTTTACGCATATATCTGTAATTTTGATAATCGTGTTTGTGAAATAATTTCGATGGCATTTCAATCATGACATCAATAACGATATTTGGTCCAACTGTTGTACCAAGACAATAAGAACCAATAGTATCAATACGAGTGGGTTTTAGAAATTTATAATTTCCCTTTTCATTGATTGATACGTTTAATTCTGGAACAACTATTCCCAATTTTTTTAAAGGCTCCAAATCATTTAGCTGCAATATAAATAAATTTATAATTTACAATACAATTATTCAAGTGATTATTAAAATAATTAATTAATTAATTAAATAATAGGACTATATAAAAAATTCTTTACCTGTTTATCTTCTGTTTCTTCAATTGATTCTATTTTTTGTTTAAATAATGAAAACCATTGTTTAAATTGTTTTTTATATTTTTCTTTCAATTTAACCTCATTTAAAATTTCCTCAATTTGTAATCTAAATAAATTCGAGTGATATAAATTTTCAGTTTCTCGTAATTGATTTAATTCTTCAACTGTTGGTTGTTTATATAAATCATTTTCTTTTCGTATCTTTTTTTTCTTCGGCTTAACTGTATCGCCATCATCTTCGAGAATTCTTTTTTGTATTTTGGTAATAATTTCTGAATCTTCATCATCGTTCTCCATATTTTTTGTATCAAACATTTTTAGTGATACTAATAAAATCTCAAAGCACGTGTCTCAACTGAAACGCAACAATGTGAGATGATGTTCTAAAGTAAAATGATAAATTCGATTATCTTCGGGTATCTTCGGGTTGTGTCGAGAGATATTTCCATTGATACTACCTGCTCATTGGTCAATATATATCTACAGCGCACCTGGCGGTATGCAATGAAACTAAAAATCTTTAGGATGAATTTCCATTGCTGTTAATTCAAATATGTAATTATTTTTTGATTCTGACGCCCACTCTCTCTTGTGTCTTATATCAAGCGCATTTTCATGCACAATATTCTTGGCGATAATTTAGTGTATATGTAGTACGTCTATACAATTTCATCATCTGTATTTTTTTGTGAAACAACATTCACCGGTATTAGATTAATTTGATTGTAAAAATTGTAATTATATTAAAAATAAAAGCGCCAATATGATGAACAGATCAAGATTATTAACACGAAATTTGGCAATTCTTCGGGTAAGTTTTTTCTATTAATATTGTAAATATAATTTTAATCAAATTACGTATGATTTACATGTGATTTTTATTTTATACGCAGAATTCTGTAGCTCAGCCTAATACTTCCCATTCAGCACCAACATTATGTTCAGTATATCCAGTTCAAACTCGAGAAAAATCCTCAACTCCACTTAATACGATTATTATGTTTGTTCCACAACAAGAGGTTAGTATTCTCAATTTAATTCTTCAATATCTAAATACAATTTTTCACCAATAATAATAATTGATAAAAATTAATAAAAATGCAAATAAATTTCGCAATTTTGTAGGCATGGATCGTTGAAAGAATGGGAAAATTTCACAGGATTCTCGAACCTGGTTTGAATATGTTAGTTCCAATTATTGATAGAGTAAAGTATGTTCAAAGCTTGAAAGAAATTGCCATCGATGTACCAAAACAAAGTGCAATTACATCAGACAATGTAACTTTGGATATTGATGGTGTGTTATATTTGAGAATAAATGATCCGTATTTAACATCATATGGCGTTGAAGATCCTGAATTTGCTATAATACAATTGGCACAAACCACTATGAGATCGGAATTGGGAAAAATATCATTGGATAAAGTATTTCGTGAGAGAGAAGGTCTCAATGTTGGTATTGTTGAGAGTATAAATAAAGCGAGTGAAGTTTGGGGTATTACTTGTCTTCGTTATGAAATCCGTAAGTAAATTAAATTATTTATTATATATTTGTCGATGATTTTATTTTTATATTTGGCTTTTAATTTTTTAGGTGATATAAGATTGCCATCGAGAGTTCAAGAGGCGATGCAAATGCAAGTTGAAGCAGAACGTCGTAAACGCGCAGCTATATTAGAGTCTGAAGGTGTACGTACTGCTGATATTAATGTCGCTGAGGGTAAACGACAATCGCGAATATTGGCATCTGAGGCAGAAAAACAAGAACAAATAAATAAAGCAAGTGGTGAAGCTGCAGCTATTTTAGCAGTTTCTGAGGCACGTGCTAAAGGTCTTCAAATAATAGCAAGTGCATTGAGTCATGAGGATGGAAGAAATGCAGCGTCTTTAAATATTGCTGAACAATATGTTCGGGCATTTAATAAATTAGCTAAAACAAATAATACTTTGATACTTCCTAGTAATGTTGGAGATGTATCGAGTTTAGTTGCACAAGCTATGACAATTTACAAACAAATTTTGCCGACAAATCCACAAGGAAATGGTTCTCCATCACAATCTAGAAGAAACGATGAAATTAATTCTGAAGCTGATGAAGTATTTGAATATTACAGTGATAAAGAAGAAGCTGAAAAACAGCGAAATATCACAACACAGCCATCGAAATTGTTATAAACTTAATAAAATGTTTCAGAATAAATCACAATATTTGATATTACTTGAATAGAAAATTTTATTTCAGTCGCAAAAAGAAAAAAAAAAAAAGAAAAAATATTTCTGGTAGATAATATGAAAAATCGAAGTCATTTAATTAAATTATTTTCGTTTTTTCGTATGCAATGTTGTAGTCGCCACTGGTGTTGAATAAGTTTCTTGTGAGATTTTATTAATGTAATAAAGTGCCACCATTGAAAATAGGAAGCACGTAGTGGTGGAAACACGATGAACAAGTCCTGAGGCAATCATTGAAATAATTAACGATATAAACACTGAAACAATAAATAATTTTGTTTTATATGAATAAAAAGAAACAAACAATGAGGAATTTACAGAACAAAAAATTATATAAATGTTACCTTCGGGGAATAATTTTATTTGAAAAGCTTTTCCAAATATTGTTGATTCCAAATTACCCAAAGCAGTTAAAATTAATAAAAATAATACAGATCCAATATATCCACCAAGAATTGTGTGAAGTTGTGATGACGTTAACCAAGTCTTATACATTTGCATTCCAGAAAATATAATAACCGTTAATATTGATGAAAATAGAAATGATACTCCACTGGTCATTGCTAAAAGTAAAAGAAAAATGATAAATATATACAACGATAATAATTTTTCAATAGAATAAAATAAAATAAACGCCGGCAATTATTGAGGTTATGGCACATAACACGTCACCACTAGTGAACAAAATTCATAATTCACATCGATGATATACAGTGAAAAACTATTTCATCATAACATAAAAATGAATTAAAATAGATAAATGAAAAAATGATCATTTTAACTAACCCATTGTTGCTTATCACTATTAATAATTATATTATTTATAAAGTTAATTGTGATCTCAATTTTTGACAAGCTGTAGAATTTTCAACAACGCAATAGTGGCGCTATCTAGTAGCCATTATAAAAAAAATAATTTCATTTTAAATATATCGGTAAAATTGTTAATAATAATCAGTATACATATATATAAAGGAATATTAATAAATATTTCAATTCAATCAAATTTAATTATTTTCTCATTTATTTAAATAGAATTCTCTCATTAAGCTTTCTGGAATTCATATTCTTCTTCGACAAAACACTTGTGATGATTCATTACATTAATTACAATTATATAGATACAATTAAATATACTTTGTGCTCAGGATTGGTTGCAAGGATATATTATTTTTTATCTTTTCAAAATGAATAATACGCAACTGTTTTTATCCATCTGATCTGAAATATCATTCAGCTTTAATAATTTTAATGAAATTGTGCTAGAAGTTAGGTTAGGTTTTTATTCAAAATCATTATTATATATTATGTGGCAGTATTATCAACTGCAAATACATATTTGATTTTAATGCTATACGTTTAAATAATACAGAATGCAGATTTATATATTCAGACTCGATTCGATCTTCTTCATACAATTTTCTTTTCTGATTTCACAATCATTATTTTTATATTAATTCTGGCATTCATACACATGATAAGAACTTGATACAGATTGTACGAGTTCTCCCTTATTGCTTAAGGAATTGGTCCATTCACAAAAGTATATTCAAATTCTCGATATGCTTTTTAACTATATATAATATATTGACTTCAATTCACATTCTTTATTATAGATTTACAGAGTGCAATTCAGAATCATAAATAAATGTTGCTGTTATTTGTTTCATTTATATTATTTATTCATTTAATTTCATCTATTCTAAATTTTACCCGCATTGTAGAATTTTGCTTTCTAAAGCAACTACTTACAAATTTTTTCAATATTATATAATATAAATAGATCTATAATTGTCATTTATAAATCAACGGCCTCGAAACATATTTAATATCGCTATTTGAATTTTAGTATCATTTTCAAAATTAAATTAATAAATATGAACAATTGGACCCAAGTTACATAATGTTGCTGAAACAAGTCACACACCTCTCTCCTGTTTTTGTATATAGCATTTTGTTTCTTTTTATTTTTTTAAATTACTCATGAGTAAATAATAAAATATAGTAAACAATGGCAAAAGACTGTCTAATATAATTTGATTATAATAAATACAAAAGAATTTTATATATTTTTATTTTGATTATTGGCACATAATGCCTCTCGACGACTTTTCTTAATTTATCGCTAAATTCGATCACGATCTATTAATTAATTAATTAATTAATTAATTATATATTTATTCATTTATTTATTTTTTTATTATTTTTTTTTTTCGCTTCATAATAATATAATACTTTTACTCTATTTTCTTGTCATCCTACAATGGTAATATTTTTTTTTATTTCATCTACTTCATTAAAACTTAACTCACTTGAATATAGTCTATAAGTTCCATTCACGAATCCAATAGAGAATTTCATCTTTCTTTTGATGAGAGAACGGCTTCATGCATGATTTATATATTACGAAATTTCTTTTTCACTTCATGCATATTTTATTATCTGAAGACTCTGTCGCTTTTCAAGGCGCTTACTAAAACCCGTTGGTAGTCATTTACACAAAAAAGTATCGCCTTTATAACATTTCCTTTCTCTCGTATTTTTTTTTTCTCTTAAATTTCATTTCATTCTATTTATTTATTTATTTATTTATTTATTTATTTTCTATTTGCATTAACCTAAATATATGCAATAGATCTTTCTCAAGGAAATATATTCATCTAATCAAAACTATATGTATATATATTTGTATTTAAATAAACTTGTATCACTAATATTAATTGATAAAATGCATATTAAATTTTTTGAAATACATTTTTATCATTGAGATACAATCTACTTATTTATTTATTTATTTACTATTATATATGTATTTATAATTATGAATACATAATTTTTATGTCAGGCCCCGTCTCATAATAATTTTCTTTTAATTTTTTTATTTCACTTTTGTTTTTATTTTTCTTCTTTCAATTTAATAAAAATAATAATTTTTCTTTTTTACTTTTTATATTTTAATTTCAAACGTAATTAGGCCTCGAAGCACAACACAAGAAGTTTAATCCACCACCAAAATAATTTGGATTTCCACTTCTAGTGTCCCATCGGTTGCCCTTTCTTGCACCATTATTTCGAGCTGTGCCAGCGCAACTCTCTTGAAGTGCAACAGATCGTTCTAATATAAAGGAAAAAAAAATAATATTTAAATTAAAATATTTTTTATTTGAATTATGATTTATTATATAAATATACGTACCAATGTCAGCCTCAGATTGCGGCATGAATTCTTGAAGCTCAGCTACAAGAGCACTTATCTCAGCTGAGTCTTTTCGAATACTACAAAGTTCCTCTTCATTAAAATTCGGAGTGATCTGCTTGCAGAGAAGAATTGAGGATATGACATTTCCGATGTTTGACGGGCCAGATTTACTCGCTGGATAAAATGTAAAAAATATGAATTGATAATAATTAATAAATTTACATTGAGAAAAAAAAAATATTTATTAAAATTTAATATTTAAGAAAAGTTTATTTGAGTAATAAATATTTATTATTAATAATTAATGTCCATTAACTCGATCAACAATTCGAAATCGAATGAATGAATAAATTACTACTGAACAACTAATTGCAAATTAATAATGTGAATATTAAAATACATAATTTAATATTAATAAATTAAATTAAATTTTAAATATGAAAATTTTTTTCTCTTAATTTATTAACATTAACAACAAATATTATTTGTTTACATATTTATATAATTAATAGATAAATAAATCAAATGATATAAATCATTACCATAATAACCGGACATATCCATCGGCACGATGCGCACAAGGTTTTTGCACTTGTAAAGCTCTCTCAAGAATAATTGAGCCACGAAGAATAAAAGCACCAAGTTGGGGCTGTCCGCAGGTATACCGAGGTCAATTGCGCTGGCATTCCAATTATATATATCATCCACATTGTGTATATAATAAATAGAACACAAAAAAAAAAAAAATGTAAGCAAACAGAAAAACAAAATATATTAGTGTTGAATACACGGTCGTGCTTGAGTGTTTGGTACTTTTGTAAACACCCTGAGGCGTGACACGTGATGTCGAAGATGGGGGTGAGTTATGTAAATTCAACCCCCTATATTCATACATGTATACATACATAAATACATAAAAATATACATTTAAACAAACAAACAATCCAACAATTATTTATAAATTTAGGCATATAATATTTTTTTTCCCTTTTTTTATAATTTCTATTATTTTCTATTATTTAATATATATATTAATTTTTAATATTTATATATATTTAATACATATATAAATATACGTATTTATATAATACATATGTATATTCAATGAAATATAATAATAATAATAATAATAATAATAATTGAAAATAATAGAAAATAAAAAGGAGAAAAAATATTTGTAAGTTTAAGCATATAATATTTTTTCCCCCCTTTTTATTTCCTATTATTTTCTATTATTTAATATATACATAAATACTCGTATATATATATAATATATGTATATGTTTATATAAATAATAATAATAATAATAATAATTGAAAATAATAGAAAATAAAAAGGAGAAAAAATATTTGTAAATTTAGATATATAATATTTTTTTTCCCTTTTTTAATTTCTATTACTTTCTATTATTTAATACATATATTAATTTTTAATATTTATGTATATATTTAATATGTATATAAATATACGTCTTTATATAATACATATGCAAATTCAATAAAATATAATAATAATAATAATAATTAAAAATAATAGAAAATAAAAAGTCGAACAAAAATATTTGTAAATTTAAGCATATAATATTTTTTCCCCTTTTTATTTTCTATTATTTTCAATTATTATTATTATTATTATTATTATTATTATTATTATTATTATTATTATTATTATTATTATTATTATTTATTTTTTTTTATTTTACACACACGATTTAATTTTCTCTTTATTTTTTCTGCTCTCTCTCTCCTCTTATATGTGTACTCGCACTAGGAATGCTGGTATAGAACCTTGTCCCACATTCAAAGTACTACCTGGCATTAATTTAGCTTGACGTACCATACATGTACACTATAATATACATGTACACACTTACAATCCACCCCCGTTGTAGATTTTAAGTAGTAATACTCTCGTGACTGTCAGCCAGTTAAGAAAAATATTTTGTAATTTATTTCTTTATTTTTTTTTTTCATTTTATTCATTACATTTATGCATGCATGTATGTGTATAGATATAAATATTATATCTGTTTGTATGTGTAATATAGGAATATATGTTTAGTGCAATTTTTTATGAGGGTTGTGAATTGAGTGGAAATCATTTTTTTTCTCCTTATTTTTTTTTTTTTTTTTTCGTGTCACCAAATAAAGTACGATCCATTACTTTGTCCTCACGCACAAACTGCTTTTTATATATCAACCCAACACCCCTCATATATATAAAATCCAAGAATTATATGATCGATTGCACTCTAGCATGTGACCGTATAATGTCCAACGTCCGACCATGCAATTCTCTATGATGTATATCTATACATATGTATCCGAATCGAATTATTTTAGTATATAATATGTGAGAGAGAGAGAAAGAGAGAGAGTCGTTTAAGAGACACTTTATATAAATCCCCTGACATTTAATTTTTATTCCGCTGGTATTATTATTTTTTTAATTTTTTAGTAGAGACTATAGTGACTATTTAATAGTTAATGCATTGAAAATTAATATTTTATCAATAAATTTATATATTTAATATATTATACCTGTTAATTATTATTAATCTGATATCTCGAATGTTGAAATTTTAAAATTAAATATTGAATTAAATATATTAGTTATTAATAAAATTTTTTGCGAAAGGATTTCTAAATATTAATTTCAATTAATTTTGTTTACGGTTGCAAGCTTTTTTTTTTTGATGATTTGACAATTCTTCATTTCTGTACATATTTATTTGGATACTTGTGATTTAATTAATTGTAAAAAATGAAGATGCGAATTAAATATCTATATTATATAAAATTCTTTTTACTGTTTTGCTATTTTCATTCTTTAATATTACCGTAGAGAATTTTATTCACTGATCTTTGGTTTTCCTCGAGTTTTTCTCTTTATTCTGTACTCACATCAGTATGCCTCCGCCTTGAGGGCTTTGTTTTATTTTTAATATTCTGTACCATTGAAATGAGAAAATGGGTACACGCGTATTTGGTAAAGCTCAAGGGATTCCAATTTTTTTATTTTATTCTTTGTTTTATTTTTTTTCTCCATTTCTTTCCACATTCCCATTCCTTTTTTTTTTTCTGGTTGATGCTTTGATAAATCGATGGTTTTCGCTTGATAAACAGATTAAACATTCAAATAAAAGAAAGAAAAAAATTGTAAAGTCACATGAAGAAAAATTCATAGCAAATGTATTAGAAAAAAAAATGAGAAGAAAAAAATTTTCGAGAATCATTTGAATATCATAAATAATAAAATATGATACTGAGCTAGGAATTTTTATTTACCATTAATTATACATATACCTATGTATGTATAACTAAAGAATATTATTCACGATATGCAAATTCTAAGAATTCAATTAGTTTTTTTTCACATCAGCTGAATTATTCTGTATACGGCTTGCATGAAACGCATAATTTACACACGGAACTATGGTTACATACTCGTACATCAGTCATATAGGTCAGCAATTTTTTTTTTCTATTTGATAGACACTTTCCATGTACCTACGCATATGCTAATAATTAACTCAATTGAATAATAAAGAAATGAATACATATAACAACGTATATCAAGTACTATTATTACAACAAACCCAAGCAGAAAATTCCAGAATTGCGTTAACGCAATTAATTATTAATCTCTAATGAATAACGTAGTTACATATTTTTTTTCTATATTTAATAGCAAGCAATTATTATATATATACTAGACTGATTCAAATATTACTGGAATACGTTCAGGGAGGTGTGAATAGATTTCTGTTAAACCCAGAGCTCTTAATATTAATATTAAGAGGTCTCTCATCGTGAATTTCTACTTCTTATTTAAATAATATAGAAAAATTTTGTTTTTATCATTAAAATTTTGTAGCTTACAAACCAATGGATGGATTCAAATGATTAATACATATTATCATAGGAAATTGAACGCTCTACAAAAAAGGTATCTTATCATTTTTTCATAACTTTTACTGTTTAGAAGATATCAGAGGTTAA
>JAQQBS010000002.1:20619988-20651377 GCA_030347275.1 Microctonus aethiopoides
TCATCGGCCATGATGAAAATTAAGAACAAACTCCAAATAAATATTCCTAAACAAAAAACAATTTAATAAAATGAAATATCAATTTGTGATAAATATTTTCGAAATTAGACAAAATTTATAAAATAAATGGTATGTTGAATATATACACAGCTTATTTATATACATACTCATCAGCCATAATGAAAATTAAGAACAAACTCCAAATAAATATTCCTAAACAAAAAAAAACAATTTAATAAAATAAAATATCAATTTGTGATAAATATATTTGAAATCAGAAATAAATAAAATAAACAGTATGTTAAATATATATATACAAAGCTTAGATATATACATACATACATACTCATTAGCCATGATGAAAATTAAGAACAAACTCCAAATAAATATTCCTAAACAAAAAAACAATTTAATAAAATGAAATATCGATTTGTGATAAATATTTTTGAAATTAGACAAAATTTATAAAATAAACGGTATCTTAAATATATATATATATACAGCTTAGATATATACATACATACATACATACTCATTAGCCATGATGAAAATTAAGAACAAACTCCAAATAAATATTCCTAAACAAAAAAAACAATTTAATAAAATGAAATATCAAATTGTGATAAATATTTTTGAAATTAGAAAAAATTTATAAAATAAATGGTATGTTAAATATATATGTACACAGCATATTTATATACATACTCATCAGCCATAATGAAAATTAAGAACAAACTCCAAATAAATATTCCTAAACAAAAAAAAAACAATTTAATAAAATGAAATATCAAATCGCGATAAACATAATTGAAATCATAAAAAAATAATAAAACAAATAATATATTTAAATATACACACAGTTTATATACACACTAATTCATCTATATATACAAAAAATTTTAGTCTTTCATATAAACCTGCCATTTTTTTATTTTCAACTCCAAGTTCTTCCGCTCATTCTTCAGAGTACACAGCACACTCGTCCTTCACACAATGCAGATCCGACGGTGTGTCACCTCACGAGCGTTACCTGACCTTACCAAAAATAAAATACACACACACACATATATAAAATCAACGACAATGTATAAAAAAAAAAAAAGAGAGAGTATCATAGTAAATAGGCACATATATACACATATACAATACACATACCTACATAAACATTCATACTTTATATACTCACATAGAATCCATATAATATAAGCCTGTGATGGTTCTCGCGTCGTCACTACAGAACTCATCGGAGCATATTCCACCTTTTCAATAAGAATATATACCTCAGCATTTACATGTATATATATCCACGTTTATACACTTGTATGTACAATAAATACATATACACATATTACACACATGCATTTATCCATGTATATATATTTTTTATATGTATAAAATATTATACACTCTTGTTATTATATATCGTGGCTGAACTTTACAACGTCTCCATATAACTGTGCAAAAGTGTCAAGCGGAATTGCACGCGTGGACACCTTGGAGAACTGGTGCAGGTGCTGCTTCATGCTGTTGTTGACGACATGTTTATATATGTATATAAACAATATATATATTTACATGCAGTTTGTTTTTTTAACCATGGCGATCTCTCGCTTGGGTGTTTATACGATTTTCTTTCTTGTTTCTTTTCGTTGAGTGTGTATTATGTATATTTTTTTTTTTTTTTTAGTAAACATGGTGAGTGGATCATTGCACGAGAGGCCAAAGATACGTAACGGGTTGTGTTGCTTCCTCATTATCATTATTACATGCAGGGATATATATTTATATGTATACTGTGGCATTGTATATTATTTATGTACATAAGGCATAAGAGTCATGAGAGAAGAAAGGAATTAAAAGTGTGAGGATGCATAAAGTATAACAAAATGCATCGCTTTTTTTTGTTTATTGTTTGAGTGAATGTATATATCAATATGTTTATTTATTATAGGGTGATATAATGTTGATAATTAATTGTATTATAATATTATTTTCGGATTGAGAGTATTTAATAATTTGAATATAATGCTGGGATATTTTTCTTTAAAATTATTTGATTGTAATTTTTTTTTTATTGTTTTAGTTATTTTTTTAAAATCATGTGAGTGAATTTTTCATTTTCATTTTAATGAGTTATAAATTAATTGAATTAATAATGTGAAAGAATTATCTGTGCAATTTTAAGAATGGAAAATAAATTTTACTGAATTTTTTTTCTTTCAATTAATGCATTATATTAATTAATTATAATATTGCATTATATTAATTATAATTTATTGCAAAAACAATAATTTATGCAAAATATAAATTACAATAAAAAAATAATAATGCATTATATTAATTAATTAAATAAATAAAAAATAAATAAAAAATAAATAATTAAATATTAAAAAAAAAAATTAATATATTATTATATATTAACATAATTTTCTAGCTATAAATATATATCTACACATTTGCTTTTTTATAATTTAAATATTTTAAATCTCTCACAGTACAATTATTCATTGAATTAAATAATAAATGTAAATGAAAAATAATAAAAAAATTATTTTTCTTCAAATTTTCAGAAGTTCGTGAGTTTGTGATTGATACACGGTGATCTGTGAATGTGTGTTTTAACATCGCACATGTATACATGTACTACATATACATAGAGGGATAATTAGAGATTGAGAAAGAGCGAGAAATGAGGCAGGGTCATGTACATGTATATAAACAGATAGAGAAACGCATATGTACATTGAGCGGTGGCAGTGGTAATGCGACTAAATGAATCCAGTAACGGGGTTGGTTTCGTCCGTAATGGAAGGGGTAATTAAAACATCCTCTGCCGTGGAAGTAAAGTGAAATATATATACATATACATATATGCAAACTCAGGGCCGCGCCTCAAATTATTATACAACTAGCAGAGTTTCATCAACTCAATATTTCATTTTATATAAATCCACACACTCTTGTTCTGGCAAAACTTACCCTACCAATCAATAATTAAAAAATTATATACATATTTTAATAATTCACAATGAATATTAATCACAATAATAATCATCATTGCAATTAATTTATTATAACAAAAATTATAACAAATAAATCACTAATGATTTGAATGAGAATTAAAATTGATATTGTGATAAAAATAGTTGAAATTAGAAAAAATTTATAAAATAAATGGTATGTTGAATTTATATACACAGCTTATTTATATACATACTTATTTGCCATAATGAAAATTAAGAACAAACTTCAAATAAATATTCCTAAACAAAAAACAATTTAATAAAATGAAATATCAATTTGTGATAAATATTTTTGAAATTAGAGAAAATTTATAAAATAAATGGTATGTTAAATATATACACAGCTTATTTATATACATACTCATTAGCCATAATGAGAATTAAGAACAAACTCCAAATAAATATTCCTAAACAAAAAAAAAACAATTTAATAAAATAAAATATCAAATTGTGATAAATATTTTTGAAATCAGAAAAAAATAAAATAAACAGTATGTTAAATATATATATACACAGCTTAGATATATACATACATACATACTCATTAGCCATGATGAAAATTAAGAACAAACTCTAAATAAATATTTCTAAAAAAAAAACAATTTAATAAAATGAAATATTAAATTGTGATAAATATTTTTGAAATCAGAAAAAATTTATAAAATAAATGGTATGTTAAATATATACACAGCTTATTTATATACATACTCATCAGCCATAATAAAAATTAAGAACAAACTCCAAATAAATATTCCTAAACAAAAAAAAAAACAATTTAATAAAATGAAATATCAAATTGTGATAAATATTTTTGAAATCAGAAAAAAATAAAATGAACGATTATAAAAACAATCAAATAATTTTTTAAAATCACTATAAATTATAAAATAAAAATAAAAATATATAATTAATAATATTTTGATGAAAGTATCATTAACATTGGTGAATTGGATGAATAGATATGTGCAGAAAAGCACGGCCCTGAGCTTTAGCTCTGATTCACAGATACGCCCAACATTGGATAGGATATATGTATACATATGATACATTATAAATGGAACTAATTACAATGATAACACAGTGACGACGTCCGGGTAGATATACCTACATATTATACTATGTATGTATATATTATGACATTCACTAATGCAAGACTGTATATGTATATGTGTGTGTGTGTCTCGACGGTGCGCATTGTGATGGAGGAAAAGCAAGAGAAAGGAGAAAAAAGTGAATCCCCGGGATGTCCCTTTGTGCATTGCCAACGATTGTTTACCATCTCCCTTGATATATATACATATATTTTAGAGAATAATATCGTTCTTCCATTAATTAGGATGCCAATTACATGCAATTAATGCCTGCATCAACGTGCATTCATTGGAATTATTATATAGAGGAAGAGAAATATATTTATAATGTATTAAACATTCATCAAATCAGATAATTGTATATGTAAATATTATATTTATTATATTGTAGTATAAATAACAGCTATTAATTATGGTTAAATTAATTAATTTGTCTGTCTGTTTGTCTGTACGTTTATATATTTGTGAATGGATATATATTGAGAAATATATATGGATTGGATTTATAAAATATTTAAATAGATTTATAATGAAATTATTGAATTAAATTCATTCTCAATATTAAAATTGAGACAGTTTTTTATTTTATTTAATTGTGATTAATAATTTTATTGTATATTTATTCGTTTATTTATTATGGAAATTATCCATTGAATTGTTTATTTGTTTTAATTATATTCTATTGAAATCATGCTAGCAAAATATAATTAATTGCAAATTCTCATTTCCAATATAAACAAAAAGGGATAAATTAATTGAATGAATAATTGATGGAATTAATTTTTTTTCTGTCTGTACGTTTATAAATTTGTGAATACAAATGGATATTGAGAAATATATATTGGAATCATAAAATATTTGAATAGATTTATGATGAAATTATTGAATAAAATTCATTATTAAATTGTGATTAATAATTTTATTATTTATTTGTTTAATTATCATGCAAATTATCCATACAATAGTTTATCTGTTTCAATTATATTCTATTAAAATCATGCTAGCAAAATATAATTAATTACAAATTTTCGTTTCTAATATAAACAAAAATGGATGAATTAATTAAATGAATAATTGAATAAATTTTTTATAAATTGATTTACGTTTGTGTAAATTGATGTAAACTGAATTTTTTGAAATCGATTTTTTCGTGAGGTCAAACTTCTTACAAGAGAATACGAGTGAAATATAAGGGGAGGATAGGGGGAGGCTTAAATGAATCCGAGAGTAAATAGAGTAAATATGGGATGAGGTTACTGTGAAAAGCCAAAGAGGCGAAGCCAATAGCGGTTTCCTCCGTGAGTTCGGCAATGGCATAGAAAACTGGTGGAGGTTGGTCATTGCGGCATCTTCACTAGAGAAATCTAACTTCACTTTATCATTTACCTCTACACCCTTCTCCACTTCCCTTTTTCCATCCATGATTTTCCTTTGGACTTGGAGATTGGATGTGCTTAATTACCGTCAGAATATCGTTAATTAGTCAGCTATTTGCCCCATCGTAAGCTGTACGTATAAACATTTATATAACCGCACCATCCAATATTTATTCAACTAAAGTTTATCATTGGCATGAAAAGAAAGAATTAAATTCTTCAAATACTCCAGAGAATCTAAAATTTATCCATACAATATATTCAATTAAAGTTCTAATTTTAAATATATATTTAAGTAATAAAAATTAATAAATATAAATTCTATAATTTATTATATAAGCTTTATAGACCTGAAATAATTTATAGATTATATAATATTTGATTATTATACTATACAGAGTTAAATAAATCACGTGCCAGCAATGTTGGTTGACCCCAAACTTTAATCATTGATGAGATTAGTTTTCAATGAAGGTGATTTGTAAAGGAGGTGGGCAATGGGTATATTTATATATAACTCCATTGTATAATACTGATTGTTCCCCTGGGCACACGTACGAGTCAGTCTCATGGGGCCAACTCCATTACAGCAATATTACTCTCGAGTGAACGCACGCCTTCTCGACTTCAAACGTGCAATCATCTTACATTCATATAAACTTACACACACATACACAGACACCTATATTTAATACATATTGCATACATAACTTTTTATTATAAACTTTTATTTCTTTGATTTCGCCCTGAAATGAGAAAAAAAAAATTAATAAATTCATTCGACCAAGAAAAATCAAACAAAGAAAAAACTATACTGAACTTTTGCACATTTTGTTCACTTTCGTTGTTTCAGAATCTTCTACAGCTGATACAAATTTTTGTAAGTGATTTTATATATATTGAGAATAATATTAAATTATATTTTAAAAAATTGATTGATAAAAATGTAATCGCAATTTCAATAAAATGATTAAAATAAATTGATAAATTATTTTACGATAAAATAAATATTTTTATCGTGAAATATGAATAGAAGAATTTTTAAAATAAATGTATAGACAGACAGAAATGAAGTGAATAATGTGTTCGGTTGCCTGATAGTTGTCTGATGGGGTGTGTGATGGTCCGTTATTTCCATCTCAATTAATATTTTAATCAACCCGCCTTCGTTTTCTCTTCTCATGGATTTGGTATTTACTGCTATACATATATGTATGTATATACATACATAGAAAGAGTTTGTTCTGCATTTATGTACCCCCTCGCATTTGTTTCGTCTAACTCTCGCGTGAACCAATACAATACGCAAGAGGGTACAATTGGTTCCACCGTTGATTATATATTATAAATAATATAAAACTCTGAATGATTTCCATTTTATATTATTATTCAAAACATCATAACCTGTATGCAAAATAAATAAATAAATAATTAATTAATTATATCTATATTTACGCGCGAAATAAATAAACATTAATTCATTGTGAATCGCAATTTTTCCAAGTGAAAATAATTATTACTTTAATTATGAGTTATAAATTGTTATAATCAAATTGAATAAGTAATAAAATGAATTTGTTTATTTATTTGTTTATAATAATCGATAGTTTGGTTGAAGTAATGAATGAAAAAGATACAAAACCTTGAGTGCGGTATAGAGAAATCCTAACGAATCATACTCGGGCCGCCACTAAACAATGCCCATTGTCCGGCATATCATTTTCTGCACTCATTCGTTATTTTCTCCATCCATCCCCTATCTTTTTTCTCTTATTCAGTATTATTATAGGAGAATAAGGCTCTTGCGAACTCGCGCGACCGCTTATTCGCGCTCTGCGAATGAATGCTGTTCTTCGAGTTTAGGCTTTTATTTTTTTTTTTTTTTTCATCCGACTATATCTTTCTCATTTCCTCTCGATAATATATTCCGCTGTCATTTTTCGGTCGTTTTGCCGCATTTGAGTATCCTGGCCAGCGCGTTTTACAATGCATCACTGCTTCATTGTGATTAAACAGTTATATATTTTTCTCTGTACTTTTATTTTCAATTATTCATCCTGCAACATATGAATAAATATTAATTACACCAAAAATATACATACATATATATACATATTGAGGTATATATATGTATTACATACATACTTCAATAAATATAAAATAAAAAATAAATAAATGATATAGAAATAAAAATATTAAAAAGTTTCAGAATTAATGTTTGAAATTGAAGATGAAGAGAATAAAGAGAATATATTATACTTACATAGATATCTTTAGATATGTATACGTATATACATGTACATAGATATATAATATATAGGTGGAATATATGAGTGAGTGAATAGAAAGAATATTCGCGATTCGTCCATTAGCATCGCGGCAAATCTTCGACAAAGCGAAATCCATATTACTCGAGATCATTTCATCCCTCTTTCAGTTATTGTCCCTCTCATTTTCTCTTATCTAGTCTGGCTCTGGTTCTTGCACACAACGTGAATGTCGCGCCGACGCTAAAAGAAACGTAGGCAGTTCCCCGAGGGGGGTAGTTGAACAACAGAGCATATTATACAATGCTATCCAGTGCTCCACAATTGTATATACAAGCTCAGCAATAGCCAACTGATGGAAAAAGCGGAAGAATATCGCGCATGCACATAAACATACATGTATGTATGTATGTATGTAGAGATTCTTCTCTCAGTTCATTGTTTTCATGAGTTATCCAACTGTGTGTGAGTATGTATGTGGTATCAACGTAAAAATATGGTTTGATACCGAATTCAAAATGGCAAAGATGAATAGAGACACTCATATCACTTTAATATTCAATAGTTTCCTTTTTTTTCTTTTTTTTCTCTTTTTTTTTTGTGGATATAAAAGGCTGAATGTAATTATTGATATGTGCAGCAGAGTTGGAAAGTCGTGAATTGTTGAGATTTTTGATTCTTCATGATGAATTTGTATTCATTGAATTATTAACAATGTGGAAAATAATTTCTTTGTGATATGAAAGTAGAAATTTTATTAAAACTGAAATGAAAATTGGATTTAGATTAATTATTATCATTTAATTTAATTAATTTATTTTGTAGGATTTTATTAAAAGAATAATTTGCTTACCAGGTATATAATTAATTTTTTTTTTTTTAATTACCCCCGGTTGGAGGTTATGTTTGTGCCTTCTATCTATCCTTTAGATATAACACAGGGTCTCTCTTTTTTTTTTTTAGCTTTATAATATTTTATCTATTTTTATAATTAATAAGAATTATAGGTTATGTTAGTTGTTGCAATGCTGTATGTTGTGAAGATGGATAAACTGAATGCTGAAACTTTTTGTATTTCTGTAACAAATAAAATAAAATTAATTTATGTATTATTATTATTACAATATATCACATGTGATGTAAATATTTATTAATATTATACTATAGCTATATGGATGTGACATTTATCAGCTTGTTATATGTTTATAGCCAGAGGTATATTACATCCTTTGCCATTGCGATATAAAGCAAGAAAATAAAAGGAGACGAGAAGGAGAAAAAAAAAACATGATAAAAGGCTTTTGGGGACTTCGATATGAATTATTTCTGAATTTCCCTTTCTCCAACAGTGATATTAGACATTTTATCTCGGGGGTATATACTTTTTCCATTAGAGCGAAAAATTTTTGATAGTGATTCTTTTATATCCACAACGAATTGAGGATAAATTTTTTTGTCATCGAGAGTAAAAAATGAGGATATTATGATTATCGATAGATTATATATTATACTCGGTCTCTGAACACTCTTTTTTTTTTCTCTCACACTCGGTTTATCTCTATATATACATATTCATATAACTTTTTTTTTTTTTCAAGTCTGTATTCGTTTTTCACGACGTATATACCGGATACTTTAACTTTGATTTTTACCCGCAAAATTGTCGACAAAGCCACGGAATAATAAGCTAATCGTACCTTATACATACGTAAAAATGTGTAGTTTTTATAAAGATAACGGAATATAATGCATATGGTCGGTATGAAAAAGAAAAAAAAAATTTTAGTTGTTTTTTATTCCTTTTTACTCGCCATTAAAACTTTTGAAATTTCCATGAACAATTTTTTACTTGTCGCACAAAAAGCTAATTCTATTTTTTTTTTCTCCTTCAATGATCTATTATTTATATTATATTTAATATTAATAATAATAATATGTGATGTATAAACAAATAATAAATAATAAACAAATGTATCAACGTAAAATTCAAAATATTTTATATTAAATTCACCAAAGAAATAAAATAACTACTCTTAAAAAATGCTCTGCAATAATAGAAATTTTACTGTAATATAAAAATCAATTACGTGCGGGTAATAAGGCCTACCTAAGGGATATTTTCAATAATATAAAAAATGTCTAAATTAATTATTAAGTTTTAATATTACTCGTTATTTGAATACATTTTTTATAAAATAAAAATGATAAATTATAATTTTTATTATAAACAAACGAAAAAATTAATTATTTACATCATTTAAGCCTTATTACCCACGAGTACCTATATTATTTACTCTGATAAATAATAAATAAACAATGTAATAAAAACCCTTCAAGAATAATTAATAAAAAATAATAAATAGATAATAAATCCAAGCACGACAGCGAATGTATCTAGATATGTGACTAGAAAATACATTACAAGAGTGATAAGGAGAAAAAGGAAAACATAGATATACTTGAATATCATATAAGGTAAATAAAGAAAAAAAAAAAAAAAAAAAGAGTGTGAAAAGCGTTCACGCGAAGGGATATCTCATCTCCTAATGTCTGTTGCGTCCATGCAAGAGTATACGGGGACGAGGGTGCAAAGCGAAAAGGCCACGGGATTTATAAAGAGAAACTAAAAAAGGGACAGGATAGTAGAAGAAAAAGTATATGAGCACAAGCGCGAGTGAACAGAAAAAGAGACAGAAGTGTGTAATCATATATGATGACCGTATTTGTATGAAAAATATGGAAGGATAAATATAGTATATACACATATGTATAAAAAGTATAGGGGTCGGTTGATATGGCAATGGTGTGATATTGGTAAAGAGGGGAAAGTGGAAACAGGGGATGATAATAAAAAGGAGGAGTAATAAATACTCAATCCATTCCTAATTCTTTCCATCATTTTCTTTAGAAAATAAAAAAAATATTTATAATAAAATACAATATAAATTTATACGAAATTCATTTTGACTTGGCTTTACAATTGTTCATTCAGTTAACTCTATATAATATATATTCATTTACTTTACTAGATAGGGGTGCTTGTACTTGTGAGAGGGGATGTGTTAAACATATAGGGGCAAAAGTTGAAGAGTGCCCGAGCGAGAGAACGAGGTGCGCATATAGTAAACTCATAATGTAATCTCTTAATGGGAAGCATCAAAAGTGGTAGGCAGTTTTTTTATGTGTTTACTGGTCAAATGAAATTTTTTTTCTATTTATTTTTTTTTTCAGGGGTTGTTTTCGAGAGTAATGATGCAAATATAGGATAACAGAATGAATATACACGATGATTTGTCTCAAAACATCTTTTCATCTCTGGTTGATGGTGACTAGTTCAATGTATGAAAACACACACGGATTTATTGTATCTTTATGAATGTATATTATATAAACGTCGAGTGTTCTTGAGAAGTGGGCACTGGACTCAAGTGCCACAATAGTGCATATGTATGTAGATGTCGATGGATCGATGAATCTGGTTTTTTACGTAACATATACAACAGCCGGTTGATTGAAGAACCTTCGAGTGGACATTTCAACCATCTGCAGTTGTGTGTTACATTATATTGAGCTTATCACAAGCAATCATATGAATGTATACATGTGTATGGATGAGATGTATGACAGGGTAGATTAAATGATTTCATTGATGTGATATGGAAGAAAAAGAAAATATGAATTTTTAAATCATTGCATTAAAAAAAAAAATTATTTGAAGTAACTGAATAGTTTATTTGATTGAATATTAAATTCAGTTGATAAAATCGAGATTCAGTTGAATTAATTAATATTTGGAGTCTTTGATTTTTTGTTTGATATTCGAGTGAATTTGAATTAAACAACGAACCTGTTTTGTGATTTCCTATTGATAATTCAAACCTTTGAAATGTTATTTCAATGTTTCGTATATTTCAATTTGTATTGTTGAGGGTTTGAATTTATGAAATTTATAGGAGGTAATTTTGTATTATTGTTTCATTAAACCAGTGATTAGTGAATTGTAAATGATTTCCCATCACTGAAAGAAAGTGTATTTTTCCATTGTTATCCATTTTATTTAATCCAAGACGATCCTGTAATTTAAATTATTTTCATTCAAAAACACTTTCTAATTGATGAAAAACTATTAATTAAATACTGATAGGTAAATTAATAATCACCTCTTTGTAAAGTTGAGATTGTTGAAGAGTTTGTAACTCGACAGATTGTCCTGGTTTATAAAATCCAAACCATTCACTCTCACGTGGCTGCACCATTGTATCATTTTCAAACAATACCAGAACTAGTCTATTCAATCGTTGCAGATTTTCTTTATAAGTCTGATAATAAATGATAAATAAATTAAACTAATACATAAAGCGAAAAAGAATTCTTTCATATATCATAAAATGATTATATGTACCTTATTAACAATAAGTTCATTGTTTATATCTGCTAGAAATGCACTATTTTTCTTGTATTCATCTTCTTGCAGTGGATCATGCCAGTATTCAGCCTGAACTAATCGACTTTGAACGAATTTTGTATAAGCACCATAATTTAACATTTTCCTCAAATAATCACACAATGGATGGTGAATGGAACCACAATTGGGTAGACCATAAACACCTTGATGTTGACCACCAAGAGATATAAGATTTTTCATCTGTGGCGTTGGACATCGTTGAGCTATTGCTCGCAAAAATTGTCCACCCTGTGAGAATCCAATGGCATTATATCCATTCTTTAGTTTATCATCATTTGATAAATCTCTGCAAACTTCATTGATTTGTTCATTGACATTTTTGAAATAACTATTCATAACATCCTGAAAATAATTTTGATACATTATATCCACAATTATCTATCATTCAAATAAATAATATAAAATAATAATTGTTCTTTTATTCACCTCGACAACATCATTTCCAATTTTGATTGACTTTACATAAACACCTGGAATCTCATTCTCTATAATATTTTTTATTTTTCCCAAACTGAATGAGAAACAGCAACTGTCCCCTATAACATTACATAATCAAAAAGACATTTGAATAAATTTATAAAATTAAATATTAAAAAATCAGTTTTTCATTACTCATCACCTAGACAAATTTAATTAAATTATCTAGAATAACAATTGAATAAAAATGTTTAAATAATTATTTAATAACAATTGATGTTTCAATAATTTATTATGTTATATTGCTTAAAAAAAAAGAATAATGTACACTTACCCATGCCATGCCAAAGAACAACAGGCAATGGTTCATTATCCAAAGCATCAACTCTCAAATATTGATAAGTGTTTATTAAAAAAGATAATAATAATACAATCGTAATGTTATTAAAAATATACATATTTATATTCGTGACAAATATTTTTCTTCCTGTTCAATTATTACAAAGAGAAATAAACATTAAATATAAACAAATTAAATCCAAAGATTTATTTACAATATTTTCACAAATATAAAATCTTGCATTAGATTCTTTATACGTTTGTTTTTTTTTTATTTATAATTCAATAAAATTTATTAATACGCATTATCACACATATAGGCAAATGTATACATATGTAATATTTGTACATATGTATACATAGTTAAAAGTTTTCTCACGACCACCATATTGCAATCCCCCTTCTCGTCCAATCGTTTCCTAACCTAATTTACGTGCGAACAAGTTTACAAATCCACACCCACGCCGCGTATGGACGATAAGCACAACTTTTGAATTTGTTTATTAACCATTTATCCGACATATAAGTATAATAAACATGTATATTTAAATATATTAAATTTATATACATTTATATACAATCGTTAATGAACTATATAATCCACAAATTCTGTTTCGTTTAGAAACTTTCAGATATTCGAAACTGATGTTATTTATATATTATTCGTGATAAAATGAACACTTTTAACACGATAATATATTATTGTACATTGTGGTAATATCAAATTTTGAATGTTATTTTAAATCAACAACCCACTTTCTCTCGGTAATACTAATAATAAAAAATAAATGATAACTTTCACTCGCATATACATGTACACAGAAGAATTCGAAGATGTCAGAAAGTTAATACACGAAAAAATAAAAAAGTGAAAACATTTATATTAGTAATTATTTAAAGTTACTTATTATATCATTATTATCAAAATTTTAAAATTTTTATTGACCACAATTATCGCAATTAAGTGTCATCATCAATGATTTTTAAATGCGGATATTTTTTCTAATATAATTTATATATTATACAATCCTCAATCAATTTATCATTTTAGAGACTAGTTGAATAAAAAAATAATCATTCTAAAATTACAATTGATATGATAATCCAGAGGAATTTAGTTGATTCAGTCTTGAACTTGTTATAATTTACTGATTTGTATAATTAAATCGTTTAATCGATTTCATAATATATTTTATATGTTTAAATATTATAAAATATAAATGATTAATCAAACGATTTTTCTTATTAGGTCTCCTGAATGATGACGATGAAGTGATCTTGAATGAATGCGAAATGCAGGGTCAAAAAATTCTTGATTAAAGTCATTGAGTCGTTTTTCAAGGCGTAAATTATTGAGAAACCTGTCTTTTTTCGATCTACTAAAGTGACCTCGTCCCGCAGTCATTCGAAAGGCAGCTTCTTCAGCAGCAGTTATTGTGCGCTTTTCACCAGACATATCACCATTATTATCAAGATCTTTCTCATCTTGAGTTTGATTTTTTTTATCATTCCTATCTATTTTTTCCATTTCATTTAATCTTTTCGCATGGACATCAGCGTCTGAGTCTGTAGATAAAAATTACATTATTAAAACGATCCTCATACTTTGAGCATAAATTAAAATATTAACGACTGTATATACCTTCACTAGAAGAAACAGAAGATGAAGATGATGACGTTGATGATGTTGAACTGCCATTCCAATTTGGCGCTGGTTGTCTTGTAAGAGTATTCGGTGTTGATGAAATAACTCTGTGGCCAGCAAAAGGAACAATTCCATTGTTATTCAAACTTCTAATAATAAGTGCTGCGTCAAAACTTGATCTACGTCTTCTCCTGTATCTCAAATGACGTCGATGCCTATTTTGCTGATGACTGTAATTATTTTGTACAACTCCATCCACACTAATTTTTTTTATAACTCCACCTTCACTATTTTGTTTCTCAACATTTTTCCTCAAGGCAAATTGACGACACATGGGAGCTGATGAATCATCTGGAGATACAATTGGTTCAATGTACCTGAAAAACAAAATATTTAATATTAATAAATTAATTTTAAAAAATTATAGTCAATATTTTAAAAAGGCCATATTACGTCATTGAGCGCTCGTTTTTTTGATTAGTATTATTATCATTTGTATATAAGGTTATGTTGTATACCTATTTTAGGTGTAACCATTTAATACAATAATAATCTCATGTCTTAAAATAGAAATGAATACTTTTTGCGTATGACAATGACAAAAAACTAAATGATAGGCTCAAAGTTAATTTTCTAAATCAGTGGATATTTAATTGAATGTCGTTGGAGATAATTAAATACAATAAAAAAAGAATATAAAAAACAGTATGGTAAATTTACTAGTCAACAAGTATGTTTTCTTTTTATTATTTGTTACATAACCTTGAATTTCGCAAGTGTATATTATATGCACGAGTTCACGGTCAATATCATTGATTAATGAAAGCATTATTCTTCTTGACATTATTATTACACACGAGGGCTGTGAGCGATATAGAAATTGACGTTGAGTTAAGCTAGTTATATAAATTATTATGACAATTTCACACGATACAAAAATTACTTAAATTTTACATGAATCTCTTAAAATAAATTAATTCAATTTTTTCTTCTTTTCTTTCTCCTCATTTTTCTTCTTTCTTCTCCTTCAATATCTTCATTATCAACTCATAAAATACATCCATATTCGCCTAATTATTTAATACAATATTTAATACAAACTTAAAAATAATCTAAAAACAAATATATATTTTACATTGTAAAATAATACAAACGTTAAAGATAGTGAAAGTTGATAAACTACTAGTTGAATGAGTACAATATTAAGTATACATATAAACAACGACTATAATCATTATTGCAATTACAACAGTACAATTATGTATTTTTTTATTAATAAAATTCATTTCTATGAAATAAAAGAAATAAAAAAAATTTTTTTCTCGTCAAATAAAATAATAAATAAAATTAGCTCACAAATACTATTTTAAAAAATACATATAATGGTTGACATATTTCCTGATACAATAAATTAATTTTTAATAGTATATTAAAAGCTATTATGAACTTGAAAAAATTAAATTGATCATGACAAAACAAATTGATCGCGACATCGGAAAGCCATGAACGACTTTCTATATATCTACGTACCTTACAAATAAATACATACACGGAAATATATATTAATGTGTGTACAGGGAATAAATGTTGAGTGCACAAGCACTAAACGATGACTCGCTCAAGTCAAGTGCACAAGCACTCGACATGGCGCTGAGCCATTGTAATAAGATTATGCCTGAGGCTTTAAACACAAGTATATTAATAATAATATTTATATCATATCCGCAGCATAGATACCTACATTTTGACTACCGCACCTACACAGTAAAAATATAATCATCATGTAATATTAAATATAAATAACTAATCTTCCTATCAAACATAAATAAATTTACTCATTAATATTAAAAAAAAATATTTATCTATCATTTTAATTTAAATTCATTTCCTCTAACAAACTTTCAGATAGAAAGCATTTATCAATTAATATGAATTTTTATCTATTTATTCATCTATTTATAATTTAATTTTTATAAAAGATAAACAAATTTTCAGATTAATTAAAATCTTCATGTGTATTTATATATTCTACAATATCATCATGAATTATAATTTAATCACAGAACTAGATAACAACAGAGAGAGAGAGAGAGTGAAATTAATAATGAATTTATAAAATAATTATAAGTTTGATGATCTTAAATTTCTATCAAATATAAATTGCGATTTATCAGGCTGTTAAATTATTTGTAGTATTATTATTAATAATAATATTATTATTATGCATACTTGTATGGAATATACATATGTTTATACAAAAGATTTTATTTCAAAGCTTGTATGTGGACATTACGCATTTATTGTTATGCGCTGCGTGGGCAGTGTTTATTACAATGTTATTGTTGTTATTTATATTTAATTTAATATTGCGCATGACATTTGTATATGACCTTTCAAATATTTCCCGCTACATAAATATTATAGATATTTGGTATTTAAAAATGGATTACAACCTGTAGCGTGGATCCAAAAATCTTTGACAATTCCACGCTAATTGAACAGCTAATGAAAGAAAAGTCGATGAAATAATTCCCATGTTTATAAATTATGGCGTATTTTTTTTTATAAACATTAGTCGTGGCGTTTGTGAAATTTTGAAGCTATTGATTAATTAATATTATGTATATATCGCACTTCCTTTCACTGTTTTCACAATTTATTTAAGCAAATAAATAAATTAAATTATTATTCTTGATTATATTTAATATTATAATAATACACTTTGTCAACTCATATTTTTAATGTATCACATTTTATATATTAAATTTAATATAGAATTTTTATGAAAAATTTTACTTGTTATTTATTCAATTAATTTAATTTGTGTACATATAGCATTGACGATTGTTCATCACTTTTATATTTTTAATATGTCCGGTTAAAAATAGCGGCGAAAATTTGAAAAACAAGTATAAAATAATATAAAATAATAAAATAAACAGTAACTTGTCACACAAACACGTTGAAGGGAGTGGCTTTTTAGACTAACGTTCTTGTAAATTTATACAAGCACGCGGCTGTACTGCAGTGTGCCAAAAGTGGGGTTATGTATCCCCACTCATCATAATATGCATTCTTTTCCTCTACTCCTACGTATATTGGCTGCTTCAAACCACAGATTACTCATAACTTTATCAACAATTTAACAAATCAAACATAAGCATAAAGATTCATCCACGTGTCAATAAATAAAAATTAAATATTAAATTTTATTCCCACACCATTCATGTCTGAAAATAAAATAAAGATAACTAAAATATATTAATAATTATCCACCGATATTTATGTATATGTATTAATTATTGTAACAATAATACTACATAGTTATTTATGTATTTCAATTATATATGTAGAGTTTAGATGAAAATAAATTGAAAATTGTTTAACATATTTTTTTAATAGGATGAAACACTGCAGAACATTTTCTTAATGCTACTAAGAGTGCACTCGCACTACATGAAATCAAGGTTTTTCCTCTGACCTTCATAAAATATAATTTCTTGTCATAATTATCGTCGACCGTGCAATACGTGATTCATATTATCCGACTAATTTTACATATATTTACAATGGAATGGATTATATCAAAGATATATTCGTCAATAACGACCAGTACAAGTCAAAAATAAATGTCAAGCAATGTTCTAACTTCTACGTAATTAATTATCTGTAATCTTTATGTGTGTTTCAGAATGTTGAATCTCAAACACATCATTATATACTTATTCAATATAATAGTGATACTTATATTCAATGTCTTACATGAAATGATCTGGATTATCATCCAGATATATAATTAATAATAATACATATAATATATGTATTGATGTAATATATTTTTATCCACACCTGTGTTGATAATTTAATGAATTATTAAGTTTCCATCGTCACATTCACGATTGTTGAAATTGATTTTTAATTGTGGAATCAATATCACAGCTCTGATATACTTATAGTTAGTTAATCGTCATTTTTAATTGACTCATTGAATATATTACTTTAGGGTTATGTTATTGTTCTAGTTTCATTTTGTATCTATTGAAATATATTATTGTATGACCAATGAATGCGCATTGATTTTAATTAAGCAAATCAAGGTTCAAATTGTTGACGTTTCATTTAATGTGAATCAAGAATTACGCAATGATAATAGCAAGTTTATATGCATCTACTTAATTTAATACGAACTCAGAAAGCTGGCACGAAAAGTTGGCGAGAATTTCGTGAGATTAATTTATATTCGTCGAAGATATAAATAGTGAACTAGGAAAACATTCAAGATTTAAAAGCAATAAAAGGATATTATATTAATATTGTAATATGATAATAATTATTTGTTTTATTGAACACAAAATTTTATTTTGACTTTCATCTTTAGTCTGATTAGTTTTTTTGTTTTCACAAAATATTACAATGATATTTAATGCACATGCGCACATAAATGTTTCGGAATATTGTTCGTGCACATTCAACAATGATTTTACAAAATAACACATGATGTATTTTTAGTGCAACCAAAACATTTATGAATTAAAAAGATATTTTTATAAGAACGAATAATGTAAATGTTAATCATTTTTCTCCAATGAATATGTAAATGTTAATATTGAGAAATGATTGATGCACACAAATCAATGGATAAATGAATTAAATAATTAAAAATGATATTAAAAAAATACAATAAATAAAAAAAAAAAACGTTAAACTGATTATAGCAGCTAGTGAAAATTGAACAACACAAAACCGTACGTGTATAAAAATATTTTGAATAACTATATTCTATGAATAATGAATGAAATATTAAAATCAATGACACGTTCCAAGTCTGGCCTGAACATGAGGATTTGATGGATAAACTGATGTCGATTGCATTTGACGATCGATAAAATTACCACTGAGACGATAATACACATCAACCGACGTCAAGTTTATTGCCAGCAGTTGAGTTGGATGAATATCTCCTTGGAACTCGCAGAGAATTTGTTCATCACGTGAAATTGTAATCTGTGGAGTATTTCAAACACACAATTAATATAATAAAAAATAAAAATACTTTTCTTCATTAAACAATAATAAATTTACTAACCTTGCAGATAAAACCAGGTGGAGCATAAACTTGCATGCAGACAAATTGACATTTAGCACCCAATTTTTGATTAACCAAATCCTCCAATATTTTCTGATAATTCATGTTCATGTTTGAACTATTCATAATAGGACGAAGAGAAAGTCCTTCATGATTTTCAGATGAATGATTTGTCAAGTTTGGTGTCACAAAACCAACGTCTAATTCATTATTAACTGATTCTTGACGTTTGGATTTCTTTTTTTGTGCTGAACGTCTAATGCCACCATTATATTGTTTGCCATTATGATTTTGCTTCGGCAGCAATTGTTGTGATTGATTATTTTGCGAATTATTTGCAATGGCTTCATTGATCGAACGTTGTCTTTCCATCATTTTTGCAGATCCAATTGGTTTAGCCCAACGAATCTCCCATTCATTTTGTTCCGCTACGCCATTAGGTGCTGCACATTAAATTTAAAACACGTATATTTAATAATTTAATTATATAAAGAAGTATGAATTTAATTAGTTTATTTTTCCACTTCTTTATAGTGAGTCTTTTTCTCATTATTACTTACCAGTCATGACATTTAGAACGTGTTCAGCCAATTCACGAGTCTCAAAATGAACAAAAGCAAAATGATTAATTTTCTTGAGTTTCAATATTGGAACACCTGTCGCTTTTTGAATTGTTTCTCTCACTTTATGATGAGGCAGCTCATTAGGTAAATTTCTCACAAATAAAGCAGTCACCTATCAGAAATAATATATAAATAAAAATGAATATATAAAATTTTTTAAATGAAAAACAAATAATAATAGATAAAAATATATTTACCGTCTCCATAACTTCCTCATCCACAGGATCACCGGGTTCTGGATCTGCCCAATCAACAGCAATTTCATGATCCCAAAGCACAACACGTCCTGGAATAAGTTTACGTCTTGCCATTGCTGCTGATCGATGATCTTTGAATTCAACAAATATAAATCCACGATTTTGCGTACGATCCTCAGCATTTGGATACAAATAAATTTCAGATATTCCATCCAACATTTTGCTCAATTCAGCGGCAAAATCGGCTTTAGTTTTGTCTTTTGGCACGCCACCAAAAAACAATCGGCAATTATCAATTGATTTAACAACTCCGATCCGATGTCCAGGACGCAATTGATAACCATCGAGCAATTGACAAGCACGTCGTGCAGTTTTAGTGTTCTCAAATAGCGCGAATGCATAACCGCGCGTTGAACCCGAAAAATCCAGCATCAATCTTAATTCTAAAAGCCGGCCAATTTTTTCCAAAACCGGCATTAATTCATCTTCATAACAATCACGAGGAAGACGTCCCAAAAATACTTCAGCACCTTTGATTCGTTCACGATATTCTGCGGTAAGTTCAGGTGCAGTCAAACGTCTTTGTCCATTTTCTTGTATTAATTCATAATGTGTTCGATGCATTAAATCTAATAATCGCATTGTTACACGACATTGTTCACCTGAAGATTCTTCTGAATTTTCACTTACTTCTCTATTTAAATTTTCCATTGATATAAATTTATTAAAATAATGTAATAAAATTAAATATACGAAAGTATAAAGATACGATGTGAACGCGACAGTGTCAAACTGCCAAGTAACTTAATAATATTGAATTCGAAGTTGAAGCAAACTGCTACCGCTTTTTTCGTCTTTAATTCGTAGAAATCCCCGATTTGTTAGAACAATAAACCAGCCAATGAGAATAATAGAATGCGAGAGCGGGATCGAGATTACCCAATGGCTTAAATAGAATCAGGCTTGTGCCACCTCTGTCTACCATACCCAGCGACTTTTTCCAATGTTGATGTAAACAAAGAAGTGGAAGATTTCGCAGAAAGAGCATAGCAACAATTCGTTGTATCTGAAATATTAAAAGTGAATTTTTACCCCATGTCAACACAAAATACTGCTAAAAAATACACAATAGAATCATTTACAAAATTAATATCTTTATTTAATTATTGATATTTTTTTTTTCTTTTATACAGAAATAATTATTTTAATACTTTTCATACTCACATTATTCATTATTTATAAATTTATAAACGTATATATATTCATATTATCCATTTAATTATGGATGAAAATGCAATTCCAATAAGTTATTATAAAAAGTCATTACATTATTATAAAACATTTGTATCATAAGACTTTGTAGGGTATTGCAAACATATTCTTTTATTTGGTACTGTATTTAATTCATTTGTTGCATTCACGTTTCTTTTCAATTCTTTATATTTTTCTATAGAATTTATCATTGCACTGTTTACTTCAGGATATTTAGTACCATCCTCTATAACTTCGCTTGCACTGTTTGCAATATTAATATTTATTTCAAATTGCTCGGCAATCTCAATCTCTTCATTGAGCGCCGCATTAAAAATCATTGCCTGAACAAAGAAAAAAAAAATAAATAAATCAATTAAATTCAATAAAAATACAAAAAGTATAAATAATAATAATTTACTTTTTTCAATCTTTGTTGAAGACTCTCCACTTTTTTTTTCATTTGATCAAAATGTTCAGTTGTATATTGATCCCTTTGAATTTTATCTTCATTCAATAATACATTTTTTGGTATGGTGATTAATTTATCTACAGAAGTCTACGATGGATAAATAAATAAAAAAATTTAATAATATACATTATTATGAATATCTTAATTATTTATAAATGAAATATTACGTTAGAGAATATCAACAAAATTACTAAATAGAAATATTAAGAAAAAAAAAAGTGTAATAACCTCTATAGCTGGTAAATGTGATTTATATCCATGATAATAAGCCAGTAATAATTTTTTTTTATTTCTCTTTAGTTTTTGAATATTGTCTCCTTCAGGTTTATATTTTTTTTCCAGTGAGATGAACAAATTCTCGCATTTCGATTGTATTTTCTCTTGGATAAGTGATTTTACTGCAAATTAATGATTTTTATCAAGAAATCAATCATTACAAAAAAGATGATTTGAAACTACAAATAATTTAATTTATGGGAAATAAATAAAATTGGAAGATAAAATAAATTAGGAAGTGGAATAGAAATAAATGAAATAAAATTATTTATTTGTATATTAGGGAGTAATAATTAAAAATAATAATGATGAAAATAGTTTCAATCAATGGACGAGTGTGATTCTAGTCATGATTATCAAACATTACATGAAACTAGACCACACGCGTCCATCGACCAAAACGTTAAATCATAAAAATAAACGAAGCTGAAAACAAACTGCTGAAAAAAATATGAAAAAAAAAAAAAAATCATTGTCGGGCGATAAGAACAAAGAATCAACACGTCTTACGAGTTGCATTAACGGCTCTGGAATGAAAGCCAAATAATTGCATCTCGTACTCCTCTCGTTTGCGTTTTTCCATTTCCACATGAGCCATTATGAATTCTCCTTTAATTTATTTCTATATCAATAATTCATCTCGTATAACACTTTTGCGATGAATTAGTAAAACTTAATTTATTCTTTCCACTTCAAGCGTATAATTAATGTTGAAAATCAGTTGTCCATGATCGAAATGCTCGAACTTGAATTGACAAATGAATATGGCGTCAACTCGCAACAAAGCGTCCTGCTTCTCTTTTCTCTTTCGTGTTCTCAAACTCATTCGCATTTTCAATATGGCAACTTGATAAAAATTAAAATGGTATCCCTGCATTTTACGCGCGGCAAACCATGGAAACATCAGGACACAAATTAATTCATAACTCAGTCGGTAAGTTAGATATTTATCACTCGTAGATTAAAAAAAATAATAGTTATAACAAACTTTTAACCTAATAATTCATATTAACCTAATAACAAATAATAATTCAAACAATTCTGTTAAAAATTATTTACACAATTCTCAAAAAATTATTCATCAAATTTTAGGTTATAAATTCGTCATAAAAAAATAACCAATAGAATTACAGATAGTCTTGGCGGACATGATTGTACAATTCAAATATATAAAATTACCTTGAATACTACCGTTATTTTATTAACCGTGAAAAAATCCCACTAATAAACATGATTAATTGTGATAATATTTATAATGAATTATCATTAATTAAATATAATGATGTCATGTTATCAGTATTATTATTCGGATATTGTACACACAATATACACACGATGTGCATGATGAAGAATGTAAATAGGATATTTGTGGGTGTAGAATATATATATATTACAGTGTGTGTGTGCGTACGTGTATGTAATATCATATATAAACATATGAGTTCCGCGACTGCGCATATGCCTGGGCGCAAGTCCTCGTAAAAAGTCGGGGGCGGCGCGATTCCTTCGCTCGACACCGGCCTCACCGGGATATACTGGTCGCAGACCGCGTCTCTTTTAGTTCTTTCAAGTTTCAATCTTTATATTGCTCTCAGTTTCGATTTTACTCGGGATGTGATCGGTTGCGTAGTCGCAGACATTCTCTCACTAATTATCGATTCAACTCTTTAATTTTCATCCTCACAATTAAATTAAAAATTATTCAACAAGTATTAACACGTGTAATTTTTTTCGCGTGTTTTTATTCCGTCCTAATATTTATTCAAACATCTTTTTTTGTTTTATTGAAACGCGACAACCTGTGATGATTTAAAAAAAATCTTTAATATAAAAAAAAGAAAAAAACATTTTGTGCGGTAATATTTAATTAAATAGTGTTTAACTCTCAAATTAATTCCTCATTTATTCACTTGACTTTAATTACAAGCCAGTAGGGATTATTTCTTTTTTATTTTGTAAGATAAAAAATTCTTCAAGATGCAAACAATGAGGATTGAAGCGATTTTAGCGATTGCGGCGATTCTTTTTGCTGTTCAAGGTAAAATTAAGTTTTATAATTAATTCTTATTCACGTAATTGATAATGTTATCTAATATTATATGTAGATTATTATTAATGACATGCTTCGTGAATTAATTATTAGATAAATGAATTAAAAAATATAAATATAATAATAGGTTAATTTGAAGAAGAAAAAAAAAGTTTTGCGTATTTTTTTTTTCTCACGAAATTGACGGGATTTTTTGAATAATGATAAACATAAAATAGATCACGATGTACAAGGGTCATAGATTTGCTTGACTTTCATGATTATACTCACATGTAGACATGTATAATACACATATATACATATAATACGTGACGATAAAAATGGTAATCTCCGTTATCTTTTATGCCCCATCGATTTCGACGCGAGCATAATATAAATACACTGTTTATACAATTATACATAGGTATACATATGTATTTATTATATATATATATTTAATACATAGCTATTAGTAAATGACAGTGTCAAATATTCTGATTGAACTGTTTAATTTAATTTTCTATAATATATTGTAGAAGAATTTTTTAATTTAAACTGAATTCACTTTTTTTTTTAAGCAGTCAATGACCCAACATCAACATTAACTATTTTTATATTCGGGTCTTTTTATCGTTAGTCTAACACTTTACCTAGACGCGATTATTATCAGTACATATGGTATACATATGTGTAGGGAAAAACAAAATGGTTGGCGAATGAAAATGAACTTTTATATTCGTCTTTGAAATTGTGAATAAAAAATATTGAATATTCAATGGAATAATTTAAATGAATTTTTTTTTTTCGATTATAATATGTATAATCACACAAGTGTCATTTTTAATACGGCTTGATCAAGCGAAAGAGTTAATTGCAAAAGTGATAGATAACAGACAAGATAACTGATGTGTCCTTAAGAAAAAAAAAAAAAAAAAATCAATAATAAAAAATGTTTTTCAATTCATGCAAAAATAACGACCGCATTTGCAGTTAAAAACACAAATAAATTGCTCGCTACAGACATTCGAACATGCTGTGTCAACTATCAGTATTTATATACATAACATCATTATCGTAGACGTATATATTATTTTTTTAACTTATTTATATTTATGTTATTCATTTTCCAATGTCGCAACAATGGTAAATTAAATACGTATGAAATAACTATTTATCAATTAACTCTGCATAAAATATATCTATTTCCCACAAGCAAAATTCGTTTGAATTTAAAATATAAAAAAAAAAAAACAATAAAATAAATAAATAAATCGAAACATACACATATACATATGTATAAATGTTTCTTGAATACAATCTAAGAAGTACAGGTATCTTGATAAATGCAGCACATAGAAATGATAAAAAAAAAAAACAAGAAAAATAAACGAAAAAAAAAAAAAAAAATTTTTTTTTTCTTCTTTTCTCTCAAACACGTTTTGTACACTGCGACTGTATGGTCGTGTGCACGGATTCGATTGTTGTCAGTGTGTATAGTGGTCGCCAGTAGCAGTATTGGTCCATTAATGTATTCCCGGTAGAAAATAAGATAAACGTAAATAATGAATGGCATTCAGAGTGCTGTGGTGCGTGTGTGAGCGCTCAGCAAGAGCCAAGCCAGGTGAAGCAGAAGCGAAAAATGGCCAGGTATAAAATTTAACCACGTGCCTATTATAAATATATACCCATTGGGCAGATGGTCAATATGCGAAACAACCAAGTACCATCAATAACAAACTGGTAGACGTTAGAGTAACAATTGTGTTGAGCTATTGATGATGAAGTTTTGGAAAATTTCTGGCACAAGTTACCATCAGTTTTATTTTAAAAATCTTTTTTATTTTTTTTTCCACGAAATCCAAACGTGTATATAATTCCCTTTGTTTTCGGAATAAATACTGTAGAATATAAATAATGATGCGGATGATTTTATTCCATTGATGCATTACACGCTTTACTTATATATTATAAATAACACAAAAAAAAAATTTCAAGTCCAGGCTCGTAAAATTTTATATTAATTTTGTGAGGCGTGATCATGCGTGAATTATAATACAAGTATTATTGTTATTGTGGAGTGTAGTGTTTTGTTTTTTTTTATGGTCTGCTATGTGAGGTATATATGTATTTATATGAACACCTATATAATTTACCGGTTCGATGATCGGTGTGAATGATTAAACTCTATCGATATTTATCTGTTTAATACGTTCGTTGGAGAAAAAAATATATACACAAGTATTTCCGTTGCAATTCGGCAGTTTTATGTATATACGTATGTTTATAATAATGAATATTATGTATGTATGTGTAGTGTAGGAATAAAATAATTCTTGTGTTATTTGTAGTATCGTTAGTGCGATGGTTATATGTGAGAAGAAAAATGAAATATATAAATTGTGTTATAAATAAATTATAGAGGAAAGGCAAAGACATTTAATTGGCGACGATGACTGATACTACTTTTAATTCCGCGTGAATCATTGTTCAATTAGTGTCAATACGCGGCGCCGAGGATATATTTGATTACAGAATTGAGAGGGAAGAATTGTTTGGTTTATTCACAGCAATTTAATTGCGTTGAAATTGAAAAAAAAAAAGAAATAAAAAAAAATGGCAATTGTATAAAATTCTTTTAACATTGCTAAATAGTTATTTGTTATTAATTCATATAAAATATATAAATGGATAAATATTTTTTATTGTGAATTTATTATAAATTTATCGTGTGACATCGTTAAAATTATTGTCACAAAAATATTGAGTTTTATATTATTTATTATCTCCGCTTGATTGTATTTATTAATTAAGTATGTTAAATACAGTGAAGTAAAAAAAAATATGTTACATTGTACACTTGTATATATATATAGGTTGCGTTCCAAAGCCATTACGTAATACAATGTATATATAAGTATGGAAAAGTAGTGCATGTGTACCTTGTAGTTGTGGTGGTTGTAATTAAACAATTGAGTGTTTATTGCTGTCTAAGAATGAAACAGCTAAGCGGAGAGTATAATATATAGCAAGCAAGCGGATTATATTATATATTGATGTCATTTATATATATATATACTCATTATATTTATGTACATAATCAGTATAATGTTGAGTGTTATAATCAAACCCGCATGAGAAATATAATTCTCTTTTAGAATTTTTCCTATCTTTATTTTCCCTCATGTATTAAATACCACCCAACGAAAATGAATTAACATTGACCCTTGCGGAGATATATATATATAAATTATATTAATCCGTAAAGTAGAAATAAAAAATTAGGAAATCAGATAATTTAATCGACGTAAATATTAATATATTTGCAGTGCACAGACTTTTTAATTTTGAAGGGCAAATTATTATAATTATTGGAGATTTTTTGTTGAAAAATAATTTGAAAGGATAAGAGTAATTAATATTTACATTAAAAGGAAATTTATAAACAGTGTAATTTGCGATATATCATATAATAATATGTAATATTTTTTTATATATGTTTTGTATTGAAGTAGTGAAAGTCGAAGAAAAACTTGAGAGAGATTAAAATGGCGTGTATAATTCTATAAATTATATAAAAGTTGCAGCTTACAATATCATCGTATTGTGCAATATATATATATTTCCTAGAGAGAGATATAACTTTTGTTATTTCTAAACATGTGTAATATATTCTCATGCTTTTCCCTTCGACGAATATATATTTCACAGTAATATATAAAATTTTAATTATTTAATATAATATATTAAATATTTTAATTAGTCATATTTATTCCTCGATTATTTATTATTCATATTTGATATAACACAAAAATTACAAAAATGGGAAAAACCTGTCTTCCTACAATGCGGAAGAAGAAAAAGAAATTTATAAATATTATCACGTCTATAGAGAGAAAGAGCTTTGAGTTTATTATATGAATAGCTGGTGATCACATGGTTGGCACGATTGCGAGACGTTAAAAATTTTTGTCTCACTTGATATATACATATAATATTATTTGGAAAGAGAATATATAGAATCAGATATAAAGCACGCACATATATGTATAAATACGTGTAAACCGAGTCATTTCAGTGATGTGAATATTTTGTATTTAGGCCAGCTGTGCTGTCTTCGCTTATGTTGTGACCCGCTTTATATATCCTCCACAACTTTATTTCGCTTTGCATATATATATATATCTACACTGTATATACTTAATTCCACAAACGCAGTTGCGTATTCGTCGTACGTTTGACTTTGCCAAATAAAATTCGATGGGTCGAATATAAATATTGAAAATATATTTCTTGTTTCATCTTTAATGAAATAATTCAAAATATAATAATATAATACAAAGAATTTTTATTTATTTTATTGTATATACTGCATTTTATATAATTCTTATTATTCGATTTGATATTGCGCCAGAGAATATTAGATTTTTTAAATTCCAGATGTCAAAATATCATCGATGTCATTGGCCAGATGTTGAGAGAATTCTTTTATATCGCTATATTGACTTGTTCATTTATTCTATTTGTATTTATATTATATTTTCATGACTGTGATTTTTACCAATTCAAATCCATTAATAATCCGCCCACTGACCAGTCGCACAAATTACAATATATATATAATTATATATTTTATATATTTTATACATATACATATGTATATATTTTCATTTATCTATTTTCAAGGCATTTTAAATGACATCAGACACTACACTGCACAAACCCTAATCACCATATACATGTATTCAGTGACAGGTATATTTATAATAATAAATTCCAAAAGGGGAATAACATGAATAATTTTTTTTTTGTATTATTATTTATACTATGGAATGACGCATCGATACTATTTAGGTCACAGTGACTCCTTGCGAATTTCCTGTTTTGTCAATTTAGTCTGTAATTCATCTTCCTTTTAATGCACTATTATTAATTTATTTCGTTTGATTAATTTAATTTCCTATTTTTTTTTTTAATCAATATATAAAGATATTAAATAATAAATATATTATTTCGATTATATTAAGTGATACAAAGTGTATAAATATTGTACAATATATATATATAGCATTGCAAAACAATTTCTGATATTCAAATATATTTGTTTATAAATAATATTCTTCATATATAATATTTTTTATCTATAATATATTTAATTAATGTTATGTGCGAAATATAAATAAGAATAATGTAGGTAAAATATGTAAAGTCAACTTGAAACTAGTTGGCTGTTGCATATTTTGTATAATTTAATTTTCATCTTTTAACATTCACTTTTATATTATACTTTTATAGGTAAAAAGAATTTTGAAATTACAGATTGATTTTTTATATACAGACAATCCAATTTTCAACTAAGTTTATAACCAATAATTTTCCATTGACTTTTCACTCAGCAATTGTTTTTGATAAATGTCGGTATATGTAGACAATTCTAAAAGGGCGTGCATGTGTATGTAACGAGTAAATCGTGAACAGGAAACATCTATAGTAGTGTATAGTACACTAGAAATTCATTCAATGACCCAGATTTTATTTTCAAATGTATATATATATATATCTGTATACCTCACGAGTAAAGAGTCGTAACTCTTTATACATATATACAAGAGGTTGTAACAATCTTGTCAAAATCTAGTTAATACCTCATTGCTCAAAAAATCAAAATATCTATTATTATATTAAAATAAATATCTCGAGCTTATTTTCTGTAGTTCTAACGATAAAAAACTTGTATAAAACACGAAATAAATAGTAATTTAAAATTTAAAACTATAAATTTCCTCTAAATTTATAATAAATAAAATAGAATTACAATATTGCTCAATTTAAAGTCATGGAAATATTGAATATAAATATTTAAATTCATTACCAATTTCATGTGTACAAATATATCAACGGAATTAAAAATAAAATACTACAATAGTGCAGTGACTTTTACGAGAAATCTTGTATATTAAATATACAAATATATTTCACTATATAAACATATGCCATTAACGTATATTCAATTAATTCCTTTCACTTATTTATTTTTTTCCTTTCTTTATAATAAGCATTTTTTTTTTCTATATATTCTTCCTCAATTCCTGCGTCTTTTATATACACACAAAAATCCAAAGTAAGAATATAAACAAAACACATAGAATAGATATAGATATGTGTATAAAAGACGAAAAATGTGAGAGTAAATTTAATATAAAAGAAAGACGAAGTAATTTAATAGAATATATAAAGAAGAAAAACGCCCAAGTGAATCAGTTTCTCAGTTCAATTCTCTGCATGTTATGTGTGTATATACATATACAAATGTGTATATATTTGAGGGCGTGCACAAAGCCATGGCCTGTCAGAGCTGGGCCGCAGATTCATTCGGGGTCTAACGACTCGTTTACTGCAGTGTATATATGTATATGTAGAGGGAGGGAAAGAGGCGAGAGTGGGAAAGAAGGGAGCGACGGATCATTCGAACCGCAGCTAAAAGAAATAATAAAGTCCGCATTAAGCTCATGTGTGTTCTTCATCGTTGCAAGTATCACAAAGTTTATTAAAATAAATTGAATACCATTGAGTTGAAGAAAGAAATAATAAGAAAAAATTATATGAGTAATTATATTTATGATTCCATCGTGTAATTATTTATATTTAATTATATTTTGTATAACTATTTTATTATTAATCTGAATCTAAATTTTAATTTGTATATTTTTTTTAATTCTACGATTAATTTATTTCATTTCTATGGGTGTGGTCAGTAATGTCAACAATTCGTTGTTTATTATTTAAATCTCAGCGTTGATATTTATTTTTTATTTTAATTTTAGAAAAAAAAAAG
>JAQQBS010000002.1:20651477-20689770 GCA_030347275.1 Microctonus aethiopoides
CTGAGATACAGCCGGTCAAAAAACACGCAAAAATTGCGAAAAATTTTTTGACCCTTTAATTTTTTCCTTTAGTGTACTTTACCAATTATCAAAACGTAAAATAATCACGAAAGTTAAAACAAATGCGCGTTAAGAACACTCACTTAACTTGTTTGACAGTCGTAAACTGTCGGTTATAAAGATTTGTATGCACCCATCAAAACTAAAAAGAGTTTATTGTTTCATGTGAATTCCTCGCATAAATTATCCCAGAATAAATAACATTAATTTACGATAATAAAATTCGCGCGCTACAAATATAAACTAAAGAATCAATATACTGTTCTTAATTAACCACACACAATCATATACATTAATCATTTCAACATCATACAAAAATTTTATATACACACTGATAAGACTAATTTGTCTTATAAAAACTCCCAAGAACAATCGTCCATTCATTCACCCTCACACATTTAATTCACGATAATAAGTAACATTGAATCCATATCTACATTAAACAAAACAAAAAAGAATCTATATACACATATTAAATACGAAAAAACAATCAATATATATATAAAACAATAAAAATAGAAATAAAAAATAAATTTGAAAATATTTCCCACCTACGAGATGTAATATGGACAATACAGTGGTCGTGCGAGAGAAGCGGTCGACGAACTCGAGCGAGTGCATAAAATGAGAGAATCGTACATACATATACTACCAAACATATACATATATATATACCTATATAGCGAGTGAGAAGTATCAGAGGAAGATTGAGAGAAAGGGAGAAAAAAGGAGGAATAGAAAACGTGCTGGCACTCGTTGTCCCTTGGGTGTCCGTATTTAGTCGTGTTGCTTTCGTGCTGCATAAACGTATCGCACATCTATATATACTTGTACATATGTAGTGTGTATGTACGAATACAAATGTTTTTTTTTTTTATGTATTGGTAGAGAAGCATGAGAGGAGCGTTACATCGTAAAAGTGCCGCAAGTATAAACGAGAAAGAGAGAAAGGCGAATGAATACGTGATTCTTTTGTGCTATGTGAGGAGGAAAAATATCTGTAAGTGTAAATTAAAATACAAGACGAAGATCAAGCTGAAGAGAAGGAGTGCTTTGTGTTCTACACTTCCAAACCTCCAGCGTGTGTATATATATGTGTAGAATATATATGAATGAAAGATTTGAAATAAAAGAAAGGAAAAAAAAAAAATGTATAAAAGGAATTATAGGGAAAAAAAATAACTAGAAAGGTTGGGTTTTACATTTTTACACTATCTTGGGTTCGTGGCTGATATGTATAAGGTTATATACTTTGCTTTAGTTTAGTAGTTTATAGTTTATGACTGCAGTCGAGACGTGTCTGTAGACCAAACATTTACCTCCACCTGCTTCTTCTGCACTACATGCACTGAATATAAATATATAAATATATGTGTAATACATATGTATGGGTGGATGTATATATATTCGAATATAATGGAGTCATATAGGTGAAGCTTTTATTCTTTATATATTCTTTGAAGAGAGGAAAAAACTTTTTTTTTTTTTCTTTCTTTCTTTTTTATCCCTTGTTCGGCGAGAGTTATAATGCGAACTGAGGTTTATTGTTACTCACATTGCTAAGACTGAAATCTGAGATAAATAATCGCTAGTTATATACAGTTGGTGACATACCTGAATATTATATTTGATATTCAATGTCATATTATTGTCAGCGAGTCATGTGCACATTTAGATATATGAAAATATATTTTTTTTTTTTTATGATAATTAATAAAATAATAATAAATTTATTTATTTATTTATTTTTTTTGTTGGCTAATTAGGGAAGCGTTTGTTAACAAGGTTATAATTTTTTTTTTATATAATTTATGAGATTTTATTTGTATTTTTTTATTATTGTGAATTATTAATTTATTTTCTGGTTTTTTTTTTAATTTGAATTTTAATTCTGATTTTAATTTTATATAAATTGTTGGTTATTTTATTATTTATTTTGTGTTATTAACATGAAAATAAAGGCACGTTGCAATTTTATGCAGATTATTTCATTGACAAGGTTACAATTTTTTTTTTTTTATGTTATTCATTTGCAGTTGATAAATTTTTAATAATTATATATTAATCGCATTGAGAAAACAAAACGTTTACGTATGTATTTATTTTTATATCAACTTTGAATTGTAAAAGGAAGTGATGTTATGTCATGCTGAAAGATAGAAAAATGTTGCAATAATAAAGTGTAAATAAATAATTAAATATTTCAATGGATAGTGTAAACTTGTCAATGAAAATTTCATAACTCTTCCATACACCAATGTGTCATTCAAATATTTTATTTCAACATTTATAAAATATTCACATCAATTCTAAATGTTAATTATACATAAAAGAAAAAAAAAATTCCAGCATTAAATTAATGACAATATTTTTATTTAATTATCAAAAAATACACTAACTATATTTTTATTAATATTTTCACTTGCAACTAACACAATTAATTTCACTCTTTTTATTAAATATTATCATTGATAAAATTCAGTCTAAATTCCATTTCCGTTATGTAGGTATATAAATCAGTAACGTAGACACGTGTGAAACTTGATAGGGGAATAAATTGGGAGTGTAAATAATAAAATAGTTTCAAAGAATTTAATAGACTAAAAACTTGATATTCAACCATAAAATAACATACAATACAGGAACTTGATCATTCCACAGTTGAATGCTACAAGAAAAACCCTTCTAATAAATAGTGTATGATCTCGGGACCCTCAGTTTAATTTTTTATAATTTAAAATTCCAATTTCTTTTTAAATTTTCCAGTCAAAAAAAAAAATAAATAAAATAAAATAAAATAAAATATATTTCTTTACATTAATTTAACAGCCATCAATGAATGTGAACACGCGCTGTTTATCATTATAATTAAGCTGTCAGTACACATTTGCAAATGATTACACAACCGGAAATAAAGTTGCGGTGCATCAATGAGATTTAATGCATTCATCATTATTAATAAATAAATATATCTCTGTAGGTTTATTTATACGTTTACCTATACATAATTTATATTATACATATATAAAATCACTCGACACTTACGAGAAAGGACAATAAGAATTCACACACACACATATCCTGCATTAATCATTAGTTGCACAATTTTTATCTTTAATCAACAATCAACATTATTTATATTAAATGTAAACGAAATATCTAAACATCTCACGTCTTATCTACACGATTTTTAATTATCATGACATCATTCCAACCGATATCAATCTATAACTCAATTTTCTTTCAAAGCCATACAAATAATATATTCATGTATACATAATTATATATTTATTATATATAAATATATAATTCCTTTCCCAACATTTCACGCCATAATTTTTCAACAGTAACTCAACACATTCCGCTAATTACAAACACATGGTCCACATTTGTATAATAATTCTCCAGAATCTTCAAAAAAAAAAAAAAAGAAATAATAAAATAAAATAAATAAATAATAAAATAAAATAAAATTATTTTGATTATAATTCATTCTTGACCATCATGATACACTCCAAGCTTTTCCTATGTTCCCTATAAGACACCATTGGATATAATACAAGAGACCAGATTGACTGGTTATAATTATAATGCGGATGCTACTTAGATATATCTTTAAGTGATTTCTCAGCTGGAATATATCGTTGGCAATCTCAACATCACAAGATTTATATAATATACATTATATGTATTACTAAAATTTATTCCACAGATATATCTATATACATTCTTTACGTTGAGAGATCTAGGAAAAAGTAGGTTGCATCAATATATAAATAAACATATGTGCACTTACCTTATAAATATATTTTATAAATATATATATTTACACAAAAATAAAATTATTAAAATATATTTCAAATTATTTATTTGATATATAAACGGAAGCTTATACTTTTTCCTTTATTATCATAGTTCTACAACCATGACAATATATATCTAGCTAGTAATATATAAATACGCACTGTTGATTACCGTGGGTGAACAAATATAAAAGCTGTTGAAGCACAAAGAAACAGCGGGAAGATATAAATTAATAACGAAATGATAAAAAAATTACATCATTATGTAAATAAATAAATAAAAAAAAATCGCTGAGGGTAACGAAGAGAAATAAACTTTAGATTTATATATATTTAAGGACTTTAAGTATATACAGGACACGCTTTTATTTATTTAAATATACATCCGACATATGTAATTGTCATGGTAATGAAGCATGTGCGATGACGTATATTAAATACATCAACAAGTTTACTAACCTTATAAACAGTATGATATGTTGCATCATTACATGAGTTAATGTGCAGTAGACCGTATTTATATATGTATATAATATATATGTATATAATAATATATAGTACAACTGTACTATATGGCCACTGATCCTTTATTTTTATTTTCTCATTCATCAAGCATCGCTGCTTTTTATCGAGCAATATATAAAGTGACTTTTATTATTATCATACAGAGCCAAGAAGTCGAAAAAGACTGATCATCTCCCTGCCCAATGACTCACCACTTAGTGATATAATCCAAGCGTGACAGAGCATGTTACAACAGTGCATGAGTGATTATTCTGGTACATATGTATGATGTATTTATTTTATGAACTGATCAATGAGAGAAAATTAGTGAAAGTTATTTTGAAAGATAAAAATTAATAATATTAATATCGAAAGTATTTTTGATATAGAATTTCATATATAGCCTTGAAGATGAGCCGACGCTTTTATGGAAATGTCATTGAAAGAAAACCTTTTGATACTACTTTATTATATTATTCAATAATGAATAATAAGAAAAATTATAGAGGAATATTTTTTAGATATTTTTTATTTATTTTTTCTTTTTTTTTTTTATGTTGATGAAAAGTGGGCAAACAGGTGTGATGGATAATTTGTAAAGTGTGTTGAAATAGACATGGGAACACAATAAGAAATGTCATCGGTTCATCTCATGTGTTTATCTTTGACTTTTAGGGTGCAGTGTTGAAACTTTCCCCTCGTGTGTGTATTGATGTTTTCCCCAACGAGGGAAAAAATATTAAGAGCCCCGTGTGTGTGTATATATTTGAAGCATGACGTACAGAGTATATGCGATCAAACTATTTCAGGGTTATTGTCCTCTTACTCAACTTAGTTCTATGCGTATTGTATCTATAAATATATACACACAATTATATTTTTTTATTTTTGAGTTGTGTTGCAGACACAATGACTCAAAAAACTATTTTATTTTATTTTATTTTTCTAACTTGAGCAACAAAGACGAGTTTATATTTGCAGGATGATTCTTTCTAATTTCATGTTTAACATTAATTCATTGCAATATCATTTACATTAAATCCATCAGTGACGTCTTTTCTTGGTATTAAACACTAGTAAATATGTGTACATGTGACGACGGCACCTGTGATCTCATGTCTATGATGCTTTGTCATTTGGCAAGTTTTCAAACCACCAAAAACGCAATATTCTCATACCTTTTATTCACTTTATCTCTTTATCTCCGACTTATTTTTAGATCAATGGTAAAACCCCAAGCAAATACTTTGTGGGGATTACTATTTGTTGATGGTGAACTGTAATAAACTAACATAAAATTTTCACTTCACAATTATTTACAGTTTATACATATCAAATATAAAATTAAATATTACACAATACATTCATAACAAAAATTTAATTAATTTTAAATGTATATTTTTCTTTGACCTATTTCTTTTTTTTTTTTATTATATACTTCACTAGTTAATAGTCATGTGAACTATAAAAAATAAAATCAACATATTTAATATACCTAAAAAAATATTCCAATAGTTTCAATAACAATCCAACTACGTAATAAAAATATTTTATACTTTCGACCTATTTACATTAATAAATAAATAAGAAATATAATTATAATACATACGTGTCTATAATCTATATTAATTAATTAATCCTCTAAATAATTATTTAATTCTCCACTTGCTTATAATAAAAAAAAATACATTTAAATATTTTTATTTCTTTGCAAATAAGAAATATAATTATAATACATACGTGTCTATAATCTATATTAATTAATTAATCCTCCAAATAATTATTTAATCCTCCACTTGCTTATAATAAAAAAAAAAAAAAATACATTTAAATATTTTTATTTCTTTGCAAATAATTTGATAAAATTCTCAAACCTGTAATTTTCAATATTAAATAATTCAATTACATACAATCCTTAAATAATATATATATTAAATATTAAACATATACAAAAATGATAAATACTTAACGCGATCCTGACACAATCCTGAAATTAGCATCGCGTTAAAATAATAATTTATCATATCATCATAATTTAATATAAATGTATTTACATACGCACCAATGCGAGAATTATTCATGCAAACACATATACAATATAAACAGCCATAAAGCTTATATATATACATATACGTATGTATATACGGATGGGTGTGGTATATATGTATACGTATATAAATTATAAAGAGAGGGATAAATAGTCGGCGAGAACTGCCGCGCGCGCACAATCATCAAGAGAAAATGATGTGAATAAGAGTGCGAGTCTGCTTAATAATAACAACAATAATCATTTAATGCGTGAGAGAATGTAATGCGTGACGCCATTCATTTTGTATTCGTCATATCGTCATATTATGTCGTGGTCAACCACTCAATTATTCATACATCTATGTATAGTGTAGTGTTTATTATACATATATCAGTATGATTGTCTGATGTATGAATGATGTGTGATATGTCTTCTTGATAAATAAATGCAGCAGCATTTATTTATGCATCAATTCGTATATATACATTTATATTAAATCATTGGAAGAAATAAGGAAAAGAATTATTTGATATAATATTAATTAATTATTATCTTATTTAATATATGTTTATTTATTTAATAGGGTTTGTATGGTTTAGTTGTGAATTTTATATATACTTATTATTATATAGAGTGTATGTAAAATTATATAGTGAATTGATTTAGATGGGCAGATGGCTTTGACTTGTCTTTATTAACCTTAAGAAACTGTTGAAGATTTTTTTTATCTATTTATTTATTTATTTTTTTTTATAATAAAATGACGCGAATATGATTTTGATTTAATATTACTTTTTTATATTTGAATTTATTATTTATTATAATTGTATTTGTACTCGGGTTTTTTTTTTATTGAGTTTACAGTGGCGAAGTTTGAAATGTAAATTTTCCTATGCTCATCAGTATGAATAAGAGTTAAGTAAACTAATAGTATATTTTAAACACACTCAACAAGCTTTGATTTTAGTAATGTACAGAACGTTAATGTTATATTTATAAATATGAATCATTAAACAATTGATTCGTGCAAACATATGACTATATAATATTTATTTATTTGTATAGTATATAGATATGTGCTTATACAGTATGTATATATGTATGCATACATTTATGTATATGAATGGTGACGCAGAGTTACTGTATATTACACATAAAATTATTTTTCTTCATTTATATTATACTTGTACATGATCCTGACCGCGAGGACTTTTTTTGGCGATGGCGTCACGCAACCAGCATAAACACACACGAATTAACGATGACATCATGAACGAACACAGTCGGTCTAACGACGTGCACTCAATATTAAAATAGATTTTTGGTTTATATAATTGTAATGAATTAATTTTGGAACTTTACGAATTTAAATAATTGCAATGTGATACACTTTGTCATAATTATTTTTATTTTTTATTCATTTTGTATTTATTCCATTCATTTTATTATTAATCTATTTTATAATAAATAAATAAATGAATAAAAAAATAAATGAAAAAAAATAAAAAATAAAAAAAAAACTTATTTATAATAAAAATTATTATATTTAAAAGTAAATAAATTATATTCCATATTTCGCACACATTATTACAGAATATAATTTTTATTCTTAATCTATTTTATAATAAATAAATAAATAAATAAAAAAATAAATGAAAAAAAAAATAAAAAATAAAAAAAAATTTATTTATAATAAAAATTATTATATTTAAAAGTAAATAAATTATATTCCATATTTCGCACACATTATTACAGAATATAATTTTTATTCTTAATCTATTTTATAATAAATAAATAAATAAATAAAAAAATAAGTGAAAAAAAAAATAAAAAATAAAAAAAAATTTATTTATAATAAAAATTATCATATTTAAAAGTAAATAAATTATATTTCATATTTCACACACATTATTACAGAATATAATTTCTCTCATTATAAACATTTATAAATTTTTTCATACTCTGCACGAACTAATTAAAATAATAAACAAATAAATATTATTCAGTACGTGGTAAATTATCCAAGTGAACTTTAATAAATAAATTGGCCAATTAAATTGCGTATCAGTTTAAATAAATTGATGAATCAATAAACGCATACCATCATATAAAATTTCATTCACGCATATACATAATAAATAAACACATTATATATCATCCTATACATATACATATTCAACATAAGCAGAATGATTTTCACGTGATTTCACATACGTATAATTCATCATCGATTGAAAAAAAAAAAAAAAATAGAAAAATCACATAACTTGCAGATACTACATCATGACATGACTAATATAAACGTCAACGTCAATATATAAATATCTATAATACAAATCCAAGAATAAATATAAAGATAAAGGAGAAATCGGGTGAATTTAATAGAGAAATGGGGTCTACAATATATATAAAGCGTGGGAGGGTTGGTATACATTATAATAGTGTAGTAGACAACAAGGGGGTCGTGTCATGCCATGGAGAACTCTGGCGCCTAGAAATATATAAGATATATACCATCGCATGCCTTCAACATACATAAACATCTACACCGCACATGCCCACACAAAGAAAAAACACAATTGATACCTCACCATCAAGCCCGACATCGTGTCCCAGGTCGCGTTGCCAAGGGGAAAGTCCAGAGATGCCAGCACGTAGGGTGATTAAACATTAACCCAGATTCCCTGTGCTATATCTACTTTATAATGACAATTTTTTGTTTGAATGATATTGCTGATGTTAGAAGTGGAACTAGAAGTAGAAAGTTCCATGGAGATCTGCACTAAATTAATATATATTTGGTTTTATTCTATCAGTTGAATATTGCTATTTAATAATGGTAATAGAAGAAAATTTTAATGAGAGAGCAAAGGTTTTTATTTATAGTTTGCTTGATCAAAATTGATATAAGTGCATTGATTTGATAGGAAGCTTATATAATGCATACAAACTGGTAGTTTATAAAAATTATACACATGCTCGTCGCGTTTGACCTATTTATTGTTAATGAGGGTGTGGTTAATTTTATTCTTCACCATCATTCTTTGTATATACGTAGATGAGGGAGAAATTATTGTGACGAGAGTGTATTTTCATGTCTGATATGATGACGCAATTGTTAATGGTATATTGTCACGCATATATGCTCTAAATATCCATTATTTTACTTCTTTAAATATGGCTATGTATTATTCTATATGTAAATTTTATTATTTTTTATTTAGATATATTATTTGTTTATTTTATTTTCATTTGTGGATTATAAATATTTAATTTTGTAATTTTTTTTTATTTGTTTCAGTTTGCTGCAGGCCGGATAAATTGGCGGATAAAGATAGTGATTATGCAGATGATACACCTCAGGATTATGATGACGATGAAGAGGTTGATAATGAAAGTGATAGACCAAGTGGACCGCCAGAAATCTTGAGTAAACCTTTGATAATTGATGTCAGGCCAGGTGATAATGTAGAGTTACCTTGTCACACGATAAATGCAGGTTTGATTTCATATATACAATAATTAAAATGATGAATTTAAATATATCTTTCAAGGAGAATTGGAAGATTTTTAAATTGGACAATTAAATTATTTTAATTAATAAATATATTTATAATAATTTATTTTTATTTTTTATATTGTAGAGGACCTTGTACTTGTTTGGAAGAAAGATGGTGTGCCTTTATACTTTGGTGGTGCTCTCATGGAGAAAGCATTGGAAAAAAAAATAGAAATTAAACCAGATCATAGTCTTGTAATTTATAACATGACGAAAAATGATGCGTCAGATAATTATACATGTGCAATATTGTCTGGCGATCGTACAATTCAAGTTGTCCATCGGATACACGTGGTGAATAAGCCAAATGAAATGCCAGGCAATGACCATCCGATTCGTGTTATACCAGGCAAACGTGTTGAAGTGAATGAAAGCGAGAGCGTAACTATTGGTTGCGAAACAAAACATCCTTCAAAGACAGAAATCAAGTGGTCTCACAAGGTAAAAAATTATTATTTATTTATCTACTTATCTTTCAAGTATTCTAAATAGAAATGTAGTATTTTATTTGTATTTCATATTATTATAATACTTGATAAATATTTACAGGGCGAAAGATTGCACAATGGTGAAATCGTGAAAGACCATGGCAATTATATTACTATCAAACATGCAACGAGACATCATTCAGGTCGTTATCAGTGTCTTGCTGAAGATGGCTCTGAAAAACCAGCGCACGAAGCTATTGAAGTAGTCGTGAAATGTATTGTCATTAATTATATTAATTATTTATACTTCTCTAATAATTTCTGTGATTAGAATATAATATAATATAATATAATAATTAATACCATTGTTTTTATCTTTGCCTTTTTTTTTTTTTACAGATTCTCCAGTGATTGAAGTTGACCACGAAGTTGTTCATACGGGAATGGAGCAAACTACTCAGCTTACTTGCAAAGTGTTTGCACATCCTCGTGCTAAAGTTGTGTGGTTAAAGGATCAAAAAGAAATTAAGAATAAAAAAGACAAGAGAATTTTACATGAGGACAAAGCAATGCGTACTCTTACTATTGAACACACCACAAAACATGATCTTGGAACTTATACTTGCGTTGCAACAAATCAAATGGGTGAAGTAAGCAAAGAGATTATTGTTACAGCTACACCGGCTAAACCAAAGTTTATCGGCGGTGAAATTGCTGATGATGAAACGACCATAATTCTCAAGTGGCATGTCGAGAGTTTCTCGCCCATCCTCGAATACAAGGTAAGTGCAGGTTATGCAAGTTCTTTTAAATTCATTTGAATTATTCAAACTTAATGTTGATTTTTATATTCGTTATTTTGTTTATTTGTTATTTCTAGTTGGAGTACCGTCAGAAAGGAGATACTGAATGGAAATCTGTAATGCCAAATGTGAGAAATGGTGATGGTACATTATTTACAGTTGAACATGCTCTGGAGAATCTTCATCCTGGTACGTCATACGAAGCTAAATTAGCAGCGAAAAATGACTTTGGATGGTCGCCGCTTTCTGCAAGTCACAAATTTGATAAAGAATACGTTGCGGATGAACCGCAAAATGGTATGATGTTTATTAATGCTCATTGTAAGAGAGTTTTGTATTTAAAAATAATTAGTGTAAAATTAAATTTTATTTCAATATTGATTTTAGTGAAGGGTAAAGAAAAAGTTCATTCTGATGCAACCATGAACCGAGGGCTTGCAATGCTTCTTGCACCAACGCTTCTAGTCCTCATCTCTAACGTTTATACATGTCTTTAATTAATTCGCCACTCTTGACTATTTAGGTGAGAAATAAATGAATAATTAAATTATTTGATGTATAAAATTTTTATTATAATTTTTATATTTTAAATAATGTATTTATTGGAATTTTATTTCAATTTAGGTAATTTACTGCAGCCAAAGTGTACACCATCAAGTTTCATGGCGGAATTGAGACCGTGGCCTAGGAGAATGCACAAATATATACAATGATGCATGTTCCATCATGAAAAAAAAAAAAAAACAAGAAAACAAACAAGAATCCATAGAGATAATTTTCTTGCCTTCCTGGTATTCGTCTTCCTGATGAAAACTTCCTGCCGAAAAATCCGTGCCTCCTTATCTCGCGACGATGAGACAAGATTGAAGTCTCTTGTCTTTTTTTTTTTATTTCTTTATTTATTTTTTTTTTTTATAAAATTTTTTTGAGACAATGAGAAAATCGTCGCTAATGTGATACTTTCGAAATATTTTATTAATCAGATGTTTCAGCTGAATTGTATACGTTTATTTTTTCATGTGCCTTGCTAATTATATTAATACGTAAAAATAATTGGTAACTAAAAACAAAAACAAAGTCAAAAATCCGTCTACAAATGCCTCTCCTAGGAATGCCATTATGTGCTAGAGTATAAAAAAAAATCATGCATTTCTTTTCAATTTTCATGTATGAATTAGATAGGACTTAAGAAGATACATATACTTGAAATTATATTTATATATTATTATTATTAATTATTATTATTATTATCTATATAACATAGTATTCGTCGTACACCAAGTAAGTCAAGAGATACGCGATCTTTATTGTTATAATTTATTTTTATATGCTTAAGAAGAACAAAATGAAATCGGTGTTGAAATGAAATATCGTTTTGTGCCATTGTCAAACGCGGGTTTTTTTTTTTTTTTTCATGCACCTACATATTAAATATTATTAAAATATTTTTTTAAATCTTTTCGCGATATTAACTATGTGTGTGTGTGTGTGTAAATTTTCTGTATAATTATTATATCAGAATCCATCACACTGTACGCGAGAGAGTAGTAGGTATTGTGAAAAAAAAAAAAAATATGACGATGTCAAAGCATTCGTGTCAGTGATTATGGGTATGGTGTAGATTAATGGATGAGAGGTGATTATATTTAGTCGTCAAATAGCTTCTTTTTTTTTTTTTCTTGATTGTATAGCGTTGAAACATAACGCACCATTACCTAAGATGTGTGAGAGTGAAATATGATTGAGTGAATGAATAATTGTTGAGATTATGAATGAGTGACAATCAATTTAATCATTTAGAATTATTTTTAATCGATTGAATTGCAGAGGTTTAAATTGAAATATAAAAGAGGCATTGTACAGAATCTCTTATATTGCATTTTAATTATTTAAAAAACAAATCTGGAAAGTGCATTAAATTTATAAAATGGTGCAATGCAATTTCTATATATCTTGCAAAAATCATAGTGTCTTAAATAGACGATAGATTAATATTTTTTATTTGCGCTTAACGTTTATTTTTAAAATGGAATTATGATAATGCAAAAAATATTCATTGCAATGCATAGTAGGAAAATTCTTATTAAAACAGATCATTAATTGTCACACAGGTGCATAAAATAATAATATAAATATATTTTATTGAATCTGAAATTTGGATTTATGTATATGGTACTTACTGCGTGTAAAATATAAATATTACATAAATTTTATTCTCATATTATATGCAAAAATATTCATTCTAGTACAGATACTTGGAATTTCCGCTCTATTTTTTTTTATGATCAACTAATTATTCATTCGCTTTGTGTACAGCTGTCACCGTTGATTTATAAATATACATTAAATGTATGTACGAATCATTAAAAAAAACTTGAAAAAAAAAAAATATAATGGAACACGTATACTTATCAATAAAAAAAAAATGCATCGATATTTTCAATATGTACAAATTTATTTATTATGTTTCAGAATATCTTATAATAATTTGGTGGGGAAATAAATATATTTTCTTCGTTCAGTTGATAATAAATAAATATTCAAGGATTTAATTTGACATTAATTGATGCAGGTGTAACATCAACTAAATTGAGTGGTGATATATCTGCAATTTTTTTACTTGTTATCGTATTTTCTGATGATTGATTATGTCCATCATCTGAATCTGTATGTCTGAAAAATTTGCAGGAAATAATATACCAAAAAGCTTGTACAATACCATTAATTAACCCACTCGTGACAAAAACACCACCAACAGTGGCACAAAGTTTAACGAGAAATTGAATAAATGAATCACGATTTTGAGTAACTTTCACTTTAAGAGCACTTGAATCATATTTGAAAAAGATACCAGGTATCCCATGAGATCCTTTATGATGATCAATTGGTCTTTGATAATCTTTTACACTGTATTGATAAGTTTTTGTTGTCTTTAATAATGTTTGAATATCAGTCGGCACAATTTCAACAAAGTATTGATAAAGCATCATATCTACAATAATTAATAAATTTTTAGTAAATGAAATACAGTTATTACTTTTAATTCAGTATATATTATGTACATATTTAATCAACTTACTTTCATCGGCAATTTTTTCATCTCCATCCAAGGGCTGAACAATCCCTGGACTTTCCTCACCAAATGAAAATTTATTTATCCTATGCGTAAAATTATAATCACGACTAGTCATGAATGCAGAAATATGTATGTGACCTCGTGGAAGCGATAATGATTTTCCAGCTGTTATATGAAAATTTCCTGCAACTTTATTGACATTTATACTTCCATAAAAGCGACATGCATCGGGACGATAATCTGGCACGTCCGTTCTAAAATAAATATTACTAATAAATATCATTTACAATAGAGAATTTTAATTGTTTTAATTAGTTTTTTCAAATTTTTATAAACGCATTATATGAATAACCTTTTTGGCATTTCTCCCATGTATGCAACCTGTTGAGATTTCCATAGTAATTCATGTATAGCATGATATTCTTCTCTTAAATATGAATTCATATTTTTTAAAGAATCAAAGTGTGCTCGTTGATTCATTGACAATTCCCACCAAGTATCTTCTTCTGATAACGCATCAAATCCTTGAAGGTTTTGATTTGTTGAATCAAGAATATCAGCACCAAGTGAACTGCATGGCATTGCTACTGTTATATCAATATTTATTTTAAGTTTAGCATCAATTTCATTATCAGGCTGAAACTTGAAGTATAATTGTGCATCCAGAAAGTAACGTGTTTCCAATATTATCATCCAAAATATTATACAAAACGTTATAAAGGAAACTGCAATAACATATCATGTGACGTTATAAATAATATATTTAAATATTATCTATTTATATATTGTATTATTGTAAATAAATATCATACAAGTTCCTCCAACAGCAGATTTATTTGTGTATGCATCAGGAATTTTTGGAAATGCATCCAACTTTGTTACGTCTTTGATATTTACATTCCTTTTTCTCAACATTTTTGTGGAAAAAAAAATTAATTTATAACTGATGTATGTATTTATAAACCAAAACAATTTTTTAAATAATTCAAAACATTTATTTAAAACAATGACGACAAGAATAGAAACAATTATCGTTAAATTACAATAAAATACACTTGAGGTTAGGAACCGGTACAAAGCATTTATAAATTAATAAATATGTTAAAATCATAAACAAATTATATATTTCCAATGAGTAAATTTGTATAATAAATTAACAATCATACAATGATTGCAGTTAATTTGTTTAAAAGAAGAATAAAAATTAATAATAATATAAACTTTGACACGTCAACATTTATATTTCGCTTATAAATTATAACCTCAAAATTAGAACCTTCGAATTTTTGAATGTTCTTTGGTAAGTTGGCCATACTAGAAAGCAAAAAAGAACCAACTTTTTGTCATTTTGGTAGACCTGATATCAATGCAATGATAACCAACTTCATAGTTCAAAGTTTGATTTATTTTTTATACATATAACCATTCATGAAAATTACTATGTACTACTATCAAATTACTGAAGTTTATCAACACGAGAATTCAGTATGTAAATTATTTGAGCAGATATTATTATGTATTATTTAGTATTTAATTGCAAAATAGAAGAGTAATAATGAATTCAGAGTTGCACACTGAGTTGATTTTAAAGGAGGAAACGATAGAACCTCCTGTTGAAACATTGGAGTTTGTAGATGATGCCAAAATCAGTGTTCATGATGGAGCAGAAAGCTCAATTGGTATTAGACCAAGACCGTTAATTTGCAAACCTGAAAATGTTAATATTGATTGTAAATCAGAGCCAATTGAAACAAAGTGGCATTGGGCACCAGGTGCATGGCAAGATGCTACTCGTACTAGTGCATTTCAACCTTACAAAGTATATAAATAATAAAAAAATATTTATAATTACTATTCAATAGAATTAAAATCAAATTCAAATGTATAATTTTTTACAGCCTCCAACTTTACTTACGAATTTACAAAGAGGAAATACAAAAACGGAGATTCCACAATTATATGCTAGCAGTGATATTACATTTCATACATTGGCTGGTCAGGGTGAATTAACAGCTGATCATTTACAGTCAGGATCGATTGATACACCTGATGAAAATGGTTTGACAGGATTAATGTGGGCAGCTGCTCATGGACAACTTGGCAGTGCCAGGCAATTATTAAAAGCAGGAGCTGATAAAAATTATCGTGGATTTAATGGTGAAACTGCATTGCATCTTGCTGCATCTTATGGTCATCATGATTTAGTCAAATTATTATTGACAACCAATGCTGATGCCAACGTCAATGATGAAGTAGTACAGATTTGATAAAAAAAAAATTTTTTTTCTCTTTTTCGTAATGTAGATGAATTAAATTATTTTTTTTTTTTTTTATAGGAAGGAAATACTCCATTGATATACGGAGCTTATGGAGATCATCCTCATGTGTGTTATGAGTTACTTACACGTGGTGCTGATCTTATGCATCGAAATAGTCATGATATAAGTGCGTATCATGCTGCAATTCAAAATAAATCAAATACAGCTAAAGCAGTAATTGAAAATTATCTGATGCAACATTGGGTAGTTTAGAATAATTATTAAAATTAATAATGTTGTATATATTTTTAATTTATAAATGAAAATTCTTGTAAGAACAAATATTTGATATTTTATTACTTAATAATAATTAGTATTATTATATCTATGTATATATTTATATATTTATATGTATATTTGCCACGATGTGTACAATTTTAACGTAATACTTAAAGTATAAAAGGAAAAAAAATGCATAAACAATGTGTAATGTAATTACTGTGTTTCTTTTTCTTTTTCTTCAAAATATCGGTGATAATTACACACAATTATGTATTTTTTTTTTAATTATATCAAGTGTTGTTTAATTAAAAAAAAAATGTATGCTACATCCCGTTGGAAATGAAAAAAAAAACACTCTTGATGAAATTGTCCCATAATAATCTACATAAAGTTGATTATAAATACACATTGATAAATAACCAAAATGGTCATTATTATAATAAAATTATACTACTTCATAGTTTTCAGTAAAGAATACAGCATCAATTGAATGTTTCACGGGGCTTTCATCCTCAACAAGTCTCACATCGGTGATCTAAAAAATATAAATCAAATAAAAAAATGAAATTATAATAAAATTACAGATTAAAGATTTTTAATTAAAGTTTAATACACGGCACCTTGATTTTGGCATATGGTGTTTTTGAGGTAAATGACACACGAAGTGGGAAAAAGTCTGATGGAGTTGAGGACGGTGCTGAAAATTCCATCGAGCCAGATTTTGATGATTGATCAACAAGTGGTAGTGACCATACGAGCATATTTTTTCTTGATTCATGCTTATATTCTCCATCACAATCACCAACCACAGGATTACAGCCCATTGGAAGTGGAATATTTATCTGTACGTCATTGAGCTCCAAATCAATATGTTCCAATTCGTATTCAATATTAACATCGCATCCATTCTCACCATTTTCCGAAGGCCAACAATTAACTAAATTAAAGAGACAAAAGTAATGAGTGTATTTTATTTCATTAATGAACTATTAGTAAATAAAAATTATTACTGCCAAATAATAATAAACAAATAATTACTTACTTGAGAGAGGTAATGCAGTCTCGTCTTGTGTCTGTAATCTCCACTTCAACACATCAACATCTGTATTCAATGGATACGGTTTAGTTGGAACTTTCAGTCCAATTTGTCCATGCACTCTAAATAATTCTTTGTCAATATTCGGATGCGTTTGCATCTGTACACCGCGAACCTCTTTATTATCAAGCTGTACACGAATTCGTCCCCACCTATCGTCTGTTATATGCAAAGTTACGAGACCGTGCAGCTCGAAATTTTGAATGCCACCATCGCGACCAATACGAACATTCAATTTTTCTTTTTGTCGCAAATGTACTGACTCGAGATTAAAATTTTTCGGATTATTAAGCGCTAATTTCAATGATTCCACTGATGACTTAACGTTGCTAATAACTGTTTCACCTTCTTCCTTCAATTGATCAACAAAAGAATCAACATCACGAATTTTTCCACCCAATTTCATTGCACCTGGTCCTAATGACGTTGATTTCCTTCAATTAAATATAATTCCAATATAGTCGACCAATTTATCCATGTATATAATTGTTAATCAATACATAATAATGATTTATATAACTTACGGTTTTGGGTTATTATTAACTAAGACCAGGTCAGATGCTGATGAATTGACGGTTACTTTTGAGATAACAGGTGTCAATGCCGAGAAATCACTGCTGTTGTTGCCATAGCCACCACTAAATCCGAAATTTCTAGCACCACTATTTTTATTAGCTTCCAATCGTTGTCTTTGAAATTCTTTCGCCTTTTCTCGCATTTTATTTTTCGCCTCACGCTCTTGAGTACATCTTACTGCTTGATAAACTCGTTCCTCATGCGAATCCATTTCGACAAATGTTCTAATTTGAGCAAGATTCACGCTCTCTCGATAACCAAGTGCCACTATTTCGTCAAAAGCGAATATTAAATTAAATGCATTTTCTCCAACCTCCGCTTCATCCATTGTTTTGCAGTATTCAGGAATCTATAATTACAAATTAAAATTGATAAATCATTGCTTTTTTCTGTTGGTATTTCATCTTCAACATATAATAATACTCACAACTCGTGCAAACAATCTGAGTGTTTCCAAATCTTCCAAAATATTACTGGCTTTTGTTGTGATCAAAAGCATATACAATTTCTCCAATGGCTGATAGACATAACGCACTGAATCATTCTCCACAAATGTATATTGTTTTCCAGTGCTCATTAATTTCGGAAACGCTGCCAATATACCCTCTATTCTTGCCTTTGTCATCTCGACGAATTGTCGCGATATGATAGCTGAAACAAAAATGAATTGTCAAATACAAAAAAAAAAAACACCGCCCAAATATTTTACACAACATGGAAGCAGAAAAGTCAACGTAATATCTTGGTTATGTTAAAAATGCTATGCACGACAAGTGTCATACTAACCTTTTCCCGTCTTCGTACATACTGCGGCTGCAATAAGTACCTAGAAAAATAATACACAATGATAATTAATATAACCAAATTAAATAATAATTCAAATTGTGAAATAATATTATATTTCAGCATGGTAGAATAAAGGTGACATTCGTATGTAATTGACGATCAAGCGAATCCAATTTGTCTCAAGTCGAATAAACTTTGGGGTGTGGTTTATTATAACCTAAAATTTCATGATTAAATTCATAATATAATTACCATTTTGATGCGTTGATAATTCTTTTTCCAAACAATATATTTATTATAAATAACCTAATAAAAACTTGATTTATACCAGCTTATCCTCAACATATCCCATCAGCAAAGCAATTTTACCACAGAGGGCGCACTTTAGATGACGTGTGCAATCGTGACGTTTGTATATGAGAAAAAGATATGTGTGAATACAATTTTATATTATTCCCACACATATGTATTTTAGATAAGAAGAAAGAATATACATATGTATTATATATAATAAAAGAAAAAATTAATAAAAAGGCCAAAAACAAAATTATAAATAAATTTGGAGATATTTGTATGAATTAAATATTATCACAAATCCTCATTGCAATCATGTTCAATTTTCAATAAAATTTATGCATGTTATCATCAACATGAACAAACTCAATCAACATATCTTATGTATTATATTGATATATATGTATGTATATACACAAATATTAATTTGTTTCGTCGTATATACTTCCTGTTTTGTCGTACCAAGTACATCCGCTTTTCTTCCACAACCCGAAAACCGTTTCATAGTTTTCATGTTCCTGGTTGAAATTGCGATTTAAATTTCTGTAATATTAGAATAAAATATACAGATCATTTGTTTATATTTGCTGTGATTTTATAGTAGTTTTATTATATCATGGATAATTTAACACAACAGGTGTGATTTTTATACTGTAATAATTTGTATAAATTTAAATATAATTTTTGAATGTAAACATTTTGTTTTTGTTATGAATATTATTTATTGCTAGTGTTTTATTTTTCAGATTGATGAAATCGAAGCATTGTCAGCCATTTATGGCGACGAATGGCAAGTGGAGAATGAAGAGAATAGGTCATACAGTATAAACATTGGAAATGGAAAAAAATATGTAAAACTTTATGTAAAATTACCAAATGATTATCCTTCATCAGCTCCACCATCATTTGAATTATCAGCACCTTATTTAAGTTTAAACGAAAAACAACATATTTCTAGTCTGCTTCAGGAGGTATATTTGTAGGTTTTCTTTTACATTTTATTTTATTTAAAATTTTTCACAGTTCAATATTATATAGTATTGATAATCTTTAAATACAGTAATTAAAATTTATAAATATTTGTTATTTTAAAACCATTTTGCAATTTATTTAGATCGTGCGTTGGTCAAATTGTGTTGTATCAATGGATTGAGAAAATCCGAGAGATATTGGACTCTGAAGACTTGCCAAATTTAAAAAACACTCAAGAAAATATAATAAATAATCAAAATGTGCCGATGAAAGTGGTCTCCGATTGTAGACCAATGAATGATAAGACTGTTAACAAATGTCCAGAAATATATCATGGAGAAGTAATTGTAGATAGAAAAAGTTGTTTTCAAGGCCATGTAGCAAAAGTAACTTCAATTGAAGATGTCAAGTAAATATTTATTCATTATAGCTATTTAATTATTCAAGAAATTTAGTTGTAAAACAATTTATCATATTGTAGTAATTACCATGTTTCAGACTGATACTTAAGACATTACTTGAGGAAAAAAAAATTATGCAAGCTACTCATAACATGTATGCATATCGTATATATCAAGAGAAAACTAAAAGTTTCCTTCATGACTGTGATGATGATGGTGAGAATCAAGCTGGTGGAAGATTATTACATTTATTAGAAATTATTGATGTTAAAAATGTGATTGTTATTGTATCTAGATGGTATGGTGGAATACATCTAGGTTCTGATAGATTCAGACATATAAATAATGCAGCAAGACAAGTTCTAGAAGCTGCAAATTTAATAAGCAAACATAAAGATAACAAAAAATGATTTTGTACATATATAAATAACAGTATTTTTCCATTTAACAATGTATTTTGAGGTTATTATAATATATATATATTTTTTAATAAAATTTCTTGTCATTTTTTTAATATTTTGTAAAGTTAACTTTAATCATATACTCCATAAATTTATTTATTATGTCAAACATATCTTAGAAATATTTATTATGACCAGAAAATTAATATTGTGCTCTGATGGATTATAAATAAAGTTAATATACGTATAATTCATACACTTGTAAACATTATCAGTTTTAGTCAATGATTAGACATAAAGTTTTGATAGCGTTGGCTTTTATATATAATTAATAAAAACATATTGTATATTGCAATATGATAAATTGATTGTAGATAAAAAGATATTTGTTAGACCGGCAGCACTTGTTAGAATTTTTTTAACAGAGTGCGTTTGGCCTCAATGTTCTTAAAGGTATACAGCGACTACAAATATAACCCTAAAATAATTAATTGTGCAATAAATTCGTTGAATAAAAAATGTTTATACTTTTTCAGTAAATTGATAATATGATGATGATTATAAATTAATCATTGGAGGACACCACAACCCAATCTTCAGTGTCATCGCAAATTGCTGATGATACAAACTCTTTGGATAGAACTGCAATAAAAAAATTATAAGTAATTGTTATTAAATAATTTATCGAAAATAATTATATAGAAAAAAAAATTTTTTTTTACCATTAAATTGAATTTCTAATTCTCGTGTATCCACACGATTATTTTGGCAGGATTTGCTTTCTTCAATTTTTTGAATCCCATTGAGAATATTGTTTGGTGAATTATTTTTTTTCATTTGAAAAAAATCCTTACTACATTCACCCAGGGATGCCAATTTTTTTAATTCTGTTCTGTAACTTTCATCCTCATCAGAATCATTATCAGTATGCTCGCTGATTACTTCTGACTCTTTATCATTCAACACCGCTGATTCTATCATCGGTTCTGTGCAATTTACGTATGTAATAGTATTCAATGCCTTATTAGTGTTTGATTCAGGTGAAAAAATTTGGCTGCTTGTCATATATTCTGATAAATCAAAATTTAAAACATCTGCTAATAATTTTTCTTTGTTTTCCACGTCTTTCTGAATTAATTCAAGATTCCGCTCGCCCTTAAAAAGCGAATCATCATCGATACTCAAAGTTAACAATGATGAATGAGTTTCGTGAATGTCGTATGCAGATCTCAAAAATGAATCGCCATTATTACAATTTTCAATATCATTACATTTGTTAATTCGTTTATTTTTTTTCTCTGGTGTAAAAACCACATCCTCAAATTCTTGTTCTCCAATTTTTTGAAATATTTGTCGGCGATTCCGTCGTTTTTCTTCGTTTTCACGTATTAAATTATTACTTTCTGATGGCTGTCCTGTTTCCACAGTAATTTCCGTTACCAAGGGAGTGTCAATTGTCAACGGTACAATTTCCGGCATTTCCGTTGCTTCTTCACCGTTTACAATAGGATTTGGATCAACACCGCCACGCGATGGCAAAGCGCTAATAGCCTGAATAATATTATTTGGATTGATTTTGTAAAATGGAATTGTTGGTACAATTGAATTTTCTTTTAATTTCGATGTTATTCCAAGAATACTTGCGGTAACTGGTTTACTGATTTCAACAAACGACGATAAAGAATCCTTAGTTTCTTCCATTGTTTCTAATATACATGATTCTGGATGATAAGCGATTCTTATAATATTTCTTTCGCCTTCAAGAATAAATATTTCATCTTTAGTACAAGCAACATCAGTAATTTTTCGTAAATCACCTACAACTGATGTTATTGCAATTGTTACTGGATTGATAACATGAATAACTTCATCACTGTATGTAATAAATAAATCATCGCAAAAAGGTAAAAGTATTCCAAATGTTGGTTCACCACGTTTTTTCTTAACAGTTTCAGGTGCTGGATTTAATAACATTACTTCAGTATTTGTAGTCTGTAAAGCTTCTTTAAAAATTAATGTTTTCAATACAGTTCCACTTTTATCAGCTTGCCATAATCTTAGTCCCGGTCTACTTGCATAAATTGTTGGCTCTTGAATAGGAATTTGACGTTTACCAAATACAGCGCCTAATTTTCCCAATGATTTTCTTTCTTTTTGACCAACTTGCGATACTTTATTGTTCTGATTTTTATCAACTAAAATTGTTCTGAAGAGTGTGGAAATAAGTAACAATCCTTGTTGATAGCTCAATTGTACCACGGCATATTTTTCATTTAATAATTCTGATGACTTTGATAAATGCATATAAAAATCAATTTCTGTTAATACCACTAATCCTTCTTGATCACCACTGAATAATTTCATTCCATTTTTCGACCATTCTACAGCGGTAACGGGACTCTTATGCAAACCACCAATATTATAACGTTCAACTTGCTTTTTTTGCTTTGGCTTGAGACTGTCTGGCAATGATTCGGGAATATTTTTCGGTATTTGAAATACTGTTACCACACCTTGATTATTACCAGCTGCTACCATGAAATCAACAGTGGAAATAACACTCAGACATGTTATATTTGAATGAATATTTTCGCATCGTAGTCTTTGTAAATCTCCAGATTCGCGATCAAACCAATAAACAATACCGCAATTTGTTCCAATAGCAATAAATTCCGGTAAAACATCAATACACGTAAAAATTATATCTTGGGTAAATATTCCATTTTGTAATTTTGCCGGTATTTGTTGAAGAAGATTAGTTAATGGAGACCATTCACGTAAAGGACCACCGTCCTCACTCATAGGAGTCATTGTTTATTAATAATTAGAACATAATAATGTCGAGTTATTGATCTATAAACAAAATAAATAGATTTGTAAATGTTATTGTTGATGAAAATTAAATCAAAATAATAATTTGTTATTGCTTAGAGGACATTGACATTATTATCATACCTATTTTTGTGTTAATTGAGATAACAAATTCTCTGATTTATGTATACGTAAATGTTAGTTCTTCATATAATTCATTATTATTCATTATTTACTGACGAATCTTTCACATATTTAATTATCCTGCTGTTAAATTTGTTATATTTATTCAATTGAGGTAAACAACTTGATATCTCTGCTTTCTATAACATTCCCGAAAAAATTTTTTGGGTGTATACACACATTAAAGATACCGCCACAAGAGGGAGACACGAGTAATTTCATTTTTTTTTTCTAATTTATTGGTTAGAATCTTACGCCCTTAATTTTTATATCACAAAGTGTCTAATATACAATTGGAAAACAATTTATTTGTTTATTTCTCACAAATTGATTTATCAATGTTTTTTGAGGTTGGAAAAAATTATTTACAGCATTAAATTGTGAATAGAAATTAAAAAAAAAAATCTTTTATTCAATTGAGTGACTTTGAATTACAGATGGCGTGGCTTGGAATTTGGCGGGGAATGGTCTTGGGTGTTTTCTAACGTCTGTGACGCTAGTATCGCCATGAATAATAGAGGTGGGATGTGTGCGAAAAACACACTATTGAGTATTGGCCGTTTGAGTACACACGTTCACTGCAATAACTATTATATATTCATATGTGATCAGTGGTCTCACTATTCTCACTGCTTGGAGTGACTCTTGGTGATTTTGATCTTGTTTAAGGTGTGATTCTTGGCGTAAGCATTATTATTTTTCATTTTTTTCAATAAAAGTAATTGTGAAGATGCCGAAAAGAAAGAATCAAGCACTAATTGACTCAGACAGCAGTGGCAGTGCATCAGACAGTGCATCTGATCTCGACAATGTAAGTAACTAACCTCAAAACAATTTTACATTACCAAGCATCTATTTTTTTTTTAATTTCGAATTGATTAACATTGAATGATTATTTGCTTATAATATTAATGATAATAGTGATAAATTGTTATATTGGCGTTAATATATGGCGATAATGCATGAAAAATATAATTGAATTTGATGATGATTTTGTCAGGATTTGCTGTCATTGGCGAAGAAAAAGAAGAGCAAAATGCAAGATGATTCACTATCAACTGAGGATCATAATGGTCCTTCGAAAAAAGATGCAATGCAGGCTGAGTCTGATACTTCAGATTCGGATGATGATTGGAATGCAAAGTCGGGAAAAACAAAGAAAAAGAAAATTCCTAATAAGAGAAACAAACGAAAAGTTACAAAATCAAGCTCTGAGGACAGCGCAAGCGACGATGAACCCGCAAAAGTATCCGAACCTGAAGAAGGTATTACTAATTGTTTTAATAAATTTTGTAATATTTTTCTATTAAATTGTATGTTTTGATACAAATGTCTTTTCATTAGGCGAAGTCTCGGACTCGGACGCAAGTGTGTCTGATTCTAGCCAAGAGGAATTTAATGACGGTTATGATGACAAATTAATGGGCGACGCTGAGGATCAAGCGCGACTTGCGCAGATGACAGAAAAAGAGCGGGAACAAGAGATTTTCAAACGAATAGAGCAGCGTGAAATAATGAAAACGCGATTTGAGATTGAGAAAAAATTACGTATGGCAAAGAAACAGGAATTACGAAAACAAAAAGAATCAAAGAAAAAAGAAAAAGGTACAGAGGAAAAGAAATTTGAACGTGCGCCTGATCCAAAGGAGAGAAGTAAAGATCGTAAGAAAACAATTGAAGAAAAACAGGATAAAAAATCTCATGCAATGTCATTGCTTAAGCAGCGACGTGAGGAGAGAAAAGAGCGTGAAGAAAAAGAAAAACAACGAATGGAGCAGCAACAACAGCAATCTAAAGACGAAGAAGAGGAGTTGGAGGACGATCATAAAGGTGGAAATAAAACAAAGCTCAAAGCATCAGATATTTATTCAGATGATAGTGGTTCATCTGATAGCGGTGAGGAGGAGGAACCTCCAAAAACAACTGTTAATCGTAGATCATCAGCATCAAGTGGAGAAAGTCGTGATTCTGATTCAGATGCTGATAAAAAATCAGTATCAAGTACTAAAGTTAAACCGAAAAAACCAATATACGTCAACACCAAAGAAGACTTGAATAAAGTTCGATTGTCACGCTATAAAATGGAACGTTTTGTTCATCTACCATTTTTCGATCGTGTTGTTCAAGGTTGCTTTGTTAGAATTGGCATTGGAAATAATAATGGCAAGCCTGTATATCGAGTTGCTGAAATAAGTGGTGTATGTGAGACTGGAAAAATTTATCAATTGGGTGGAACTAGAACAAATAAAGGCTTAAAATTACGTCATGGTGCTCAAGAACGTGTTTTTAGATTAGAATTTGTATCAAATCAAGAATTCACCGAGTCAGAATTTTTCAAATGGAAGGAAACGTGTGCACTTCAAGGTATATCAATGCCGACTTTTGAAGAAATGGAACACAAATTAAAAGACATAAAAGAAGCATTGGTTTATGAATTTAAGGAGGAGGACATTGAAAAAATGGTTCGTGAAAAAGAAAGATTCAAACAAACACCGTATAATTTTGCAATGAAAAAAGCACAATTAATGCGTGAACGTGATGTAGCAAATTGTCGTGGTGATGATGAAGTAGCATCACGTTTAAATCAAGAATTAGGTGAGCTTGAGGAGCGCGCCTCTGAACTTGATAAAGTACGAACTGCTACGATTTCAAGTATATCGTACATCAATGATCGTAATCGTAAAAAGAATGTTGAAGAGGCGGAAAAAGCTATTATGGAGGAATTCAAAGCTAATAAAGGCAAAAAAGTGGATGATCCATTCACGAGAAGAAGTACAAAACCACGTATGGTTTTCAAACCAGATGAAGAAGAAGTTGTTGATTCGCCTGCAGAAAAATCGAATGCATCAATAGTTCGGGATATTGTTACAAATAATACTGACAAAGAAAATGGACAAGACTCAAAGAAAAAACAAAGTTCAGAAGATTTATTTAATGCACATGACTTTGATATTACAATAGATCTTGAAGTACCAATTCCGAGTAAGTAATTTTTTAAATAAATTAAAAACTTTGTATTTAATTAAATAATATAATTAATGATTAATTTTTCATTATTTATTTATTTATTGTTTTCCATAGGTAATCCTGTTAGTGTATTACCGAAACCCGTAAGCAATATAAAGGACACAGGTCCACGACGATCTTTAAACCTTGAGGATTATAAGAAAAAACGGGGACTCATCTAACATTCCACAAATTTTGTGTACAAGTGGATAATTCGATGGATGATAACGCTTGTGAAACACAAGATAATTCATAATCCAACGATTTTTTCATGACACGATTCTTACGGGTACAAAATAAATAAAAAAAGTACTCAATAATTAATATTATAATCCGTAGCTCAAGTAAATTATATTTAGAGTACGTTCTTGATTTTATTTATCTCAAATTCATTAAAGTCAATAATACGATGATTTAAATGAATAATTTATTTATTCACATTCGCTAATATTTCTCTTCAACTTGGATGCAATAGCTATATAAATTATTGTTACTATTATTAATATTATTATTATTATTATTATTATTATTATTTTTCTTGGACTGTATTGCTAAGCATCACGAGTGAACAATTGATTATATACCGAAAAATTTTAATCGAATTGTGTGATAAGAATGTTATTTGATTTGTTTGTTCATTTGAGCAACAATATTGTATATATAGATATGTATGTATTACATATATACATATGGATAATTATATCTTCAATTTTTTCTCAGTTTTTTTGTCGTATTTTAGGAGACCAGAATAATTTATGCACTGTTCAATATTTTGTGTGAGTGAACTTTATTGAAATTAAATCTCCTGAATTTGACTGATGAGTGGATGAATAGTGGAAGCTCATTAATTGGCTGCCTCAAATGTTAACAAGTAGATAATTCTGCTCCTTCAATGCTTTTTTTTTTTATTATTACTGTTTTATGTTATAATTCATTTTAATTTTCTATTATCTCGTTCATTAATTATGAATTATTAATTATTTGTGTCAATTTGAATTATTGAATTGTAATATTAATTAATTATAATAATTATTTTTTTTTTTTTGAATACAATAGATTACAAATTGCGCAACAAGCTGGAGAAAAAAAAAAGTACGTAAGATTAATGATATGAGTAAAATTGTATTTGATGGGATATAGTATTAGAAGTAAATGTATTGAAGTATTTACTCCAGGTCCTTATCAAAAATAAAATAATGATTAAATTTGAAATATAGAGAAAAATTTGAATTTTTAATTAGCCACACAATATTGTATATATATCGAAACAAAATTATATTTTATTATTTTATCAAAATAATTTGTTTGCGTATGATAATGAACGAATATAGTATTAATTGTTGCTGCTATAATCATTCTTATACAGTATTTAAAATTGCTAAATAATGTAATGTGTAAATTAAAAAAAATTATTATGTTTGTATATAAATATGTGTAATAAACTTCGATAAATGTAAATATATGAAAAAAAAAATGCAAGTAAAATTTTTAATTATGTTTTTGAATATATATCTCTCTCTCTCTCTCTATCTCTATTTTTTATTTACTTTTTACAATATCCTGTGATGAATGAAGAGGAAAATCAATGTTAATTTAATTTTTGAATGTGTGTGCCAATAATTCTACTGCGCGTGCGCGTAGTTGATTTGTTAAGAGAAGAAAATTTTTGTCACGAATGCGCATGATGGCTGTTCAATTTTATCTTTATCTCCCTCACTCACACACGCAAAACAGTTTGCGTCGTACGGTGCCCATATAAGGCAATTTCCCCACGTCCTGGTCCACGATTGGCTAAGGCTCTTGGCACGTCGTCTGGATGACTAATTCCGTTAATTCACAGACGATATTTCATCCATATGAAATTTTCAAATATCAAAACAAAATAAATAATCAAGAATATCAATAATATTTTAAAAATGTTCTCATATAATTTATATATTTATCATGGATTCGTTCCGAATATTGGACCATTCAAAAATAGCATTTTATATAAACCCGGCATCGGTTTGTTCGACCGCGTTGCGCTTACAATATTGCGCAGGAATAAGTCCTACCGGCTTCATTAAAAATTCCTCATTAAATAAATAATTAATGATAAAAAAATGCAACTGTCGCAACGACAACATAACCAATAATATAAAAATATTTTAACGTAAAACATTTCATCACATAGTTACATAACAAAGTGATTAATTATTATCGAAAAAAAATAATAATTCTAACCATTAAATGTAACAACAACGGAATTGAACCAATCACATCGTCGTGCGCATATATGCATGATAAATATGCGCGCGCACGCGTAGTAATACAAGTATAATTTCGTTGCCGTCGATGTCGCGTATATATCACAAGGCTTTTTCATCGCTGAGAGAGGATCCTCCCTTCCTTGCCGTTGGTGTACGCGACCCCCAAGTAGACACACATCCGAGATATATCCAGTTCTACCACAGCCGACATCTCGCGAAAGTGTTGGTAGTGCTTGTTTACTCATTTTCTCTCGCTGTTAGTAGCGAACTACGTTCCAATAATGGTAAATATATTTGTTCTGCGTATTATAAATACAAAAATGTTGTTATCAATTCGTTAAAAAATCATTAATATAACAGTGATATTAAATAAAATAGTTGAGCTTTTGTTACGGCCCGGCGAGCAACAATTTTGTGGTTATGACGAGGAGGAGGAAGAGGTGAGGCGGACGCTCAGCCGGTCGCCATATTTCTATCCCGGCACACTGCGCCGTGAATATCATTTTTTTTTTCTCAACAAAAAGGAAAAAAAAAAAAAGAAAAGAATTATATATTCTTCTTTGCCGGCGAAACAATTCATTCACTTAAAAAATCAACTTAATACATAAATTATTTTTAGACTCGAACTCGGTGATTATTTTTATCGCGCATCATAATCACTTCAAGTTTGTGAAAAAAAAAAAAACTAGTGCTTTGTACATTGTTACATATACATTCATTGGGAACATTGTCGTCAAGGGAGTGCCATACTTGTCCTTTCCAGGAAGCCAATGAATCACTTGATTGCAAAAACCGTGTATAGCGATTGACAGATCTTCATTACGCGTCTGCATTCATTTTATTCCCTCTCATATATTTAATCTCTCTCATTTGTGCCCCACCATCAATTCTATCTTGCACACACAAGCAAAAATATTTTATCTATTTGGCAAATCCATTACATTTTCTTTCGCATTGTAAATATATATATTTTTATTATTTTTATCATTTAACAATGTTGCATTATTTCCAATAATAATTTTTTATCGGTTATTGTTCTATCCATATTGAAAATAATATTCCATGTCATACTTCAGCATTACGTAGCTCGATTCAAACTTTAGTTTTATTTGTGTGTAGCTCTGCCTCGTTTTTTTTTCTCACTTCTATTCATGTATATATATATACATATATATATGTCTATATATATGGATATATATACCAGACTCATGGTCTCTTAACTGTCTCTCCGGCTCTTTTCGGAGTCCATCCGATACCCAACGAATATTTATACACTCTTTCTCACTCATAATTTTTTTTTTTTTATTTTCCTTTATTATGTGTATGTGAATATGAGTCAAGCTAATGACGCACATTTAGTATTGTATTCATATATATTGAATGCACATTGCATAAATTAATTTTAAATCACAAACTTTACTTGATGAATAAAAGTTCATCCACATACTACCTAAACGTGTCTCATAATGTTCGTGATATATTCCAAGAACTCGTTTTGTTAATATTTCTTCATTCATTCTAACTGTAAAAAAGAAGAGAAAAAAAATCGCAAATGTGAGAGCATTCGTTGATTGAGAGTAAGATAAAAGAATAATGAGGCAGAAAGAAAAAAATAGTATTATAAACAAATGTTTTTATATAGTAACCACGAGGGTGGAGATTGTCATTGTAATTATTCATATGAATTTGTATGGATAAATTGAATATTATTATCAATTGTTACTGTCATTGAATTCTCATGTTCATTGACGCATGTTCAATGATGTAGAATTGTCCTTGGTTAATAATAAATAACTAAGTGAAAAGTAGATAATCTAATGATTATATCCTAGTTATGGTGATTCATCTTGGCGTTTTGACCTTGGGAGTTTGCATTATGAAGACCAAGAGGGAGCTCGCAACCAACCGGCATCCCCATTGACGACAACGAACTGATATCGATTGACTAGAGGGTCCCATCCCTCGTTACCACGCACTTTTTACGTTACCCGTATATTTGTATACTACTACTACTACTACCACAAAATTCAATAAAATATCAATGTTCATTGTCGATTATTCAATCAAATTTCACGGACGCTATTTAATAAATATATATTTTTTTTTTATAGTGTGCATTGATCGTGAATTCATCACTGAAATTAGAAATAGAATTATTTACTCATGATTAATTAATGATAAGACGTTAAATTTTTTTTTTTATTGATTGTAGATTGTTGCATTCTTATCTAATTGACAGACACACGTGTGTAAAACGTTGAAGCGAGCCAGAAATCCGATCGTGTTTTTCAGTAATCGTATTTGGGTGTGCGCCTAATTCACGTCGTTGCTTCCAAAATTTATAAATAATTGGCGAATATAAAATAGCACCAGTTACCCAATTATTACAATATACAGAAAGATACATATAAAAATATTTATGTATTATTAATTTATAAATCTCAGTGCGCTGATTGATGAATGCTATGAATTTATTTATTACAAAATTCCTGATGTATATTGTTAGATTAAAAAATTTAATTTATTGTCTAGTTGCGTTTAAGTAGTTTTGTTTCACGGGAAATTGTGCGGAGACGACACAAAAATAAATGTCTTCCCACGCGCGTGAATACGAGCGCTAAAAGGGGAGAGACACACTCAGAAGAGATCCAATTCTAAAGTTATCCATCGCACTTAGGCACGTGGCGTATGTAACGAAGGTGTGAGCGTCCGTTCATTCGTTTTGTTAATTTATTTATTTGAATCGATTAACAGCACAAGCAAACAATTAAATTATTTCAGCGAAATAATTATACATTTATTTATTTATTTATTTTTAATTATGAATCATTAAAATTTTTCAGGCATCTGGTGTAACTGTTGCTGACGCATGTAAGACGACGTACGAAGAAATAAAGAAGGATAAGAAGCATCGATATGTCATCTTTTATATTAAGGACGAGAAGCAAATCGACGTTGAAGTAATTGGACCTCGTGACGCTGTTTATGATAGCTTCCTTGAAGATTTGCAGAAAGGTGGAAGTGGTGAATGTCGCTATGGCCTTTTTGATTTTGAATATACTCATCAATGTCAGGGTACCTCTGAGGTAAAGAAAAATATAAAATTCATTTTGTATAATATTTTTTATGATTTATTGTTGATTATTTTATATATTTTTCTTTTTTAATTTATAGGCTTCCAAGAAACAAAAATTATTCCTGATGTCGTGGTGTCCTGACACGGCTAAAGTTAAGAAGAAGATGTTGTACTCAAGCTCATTTGATGCCCTCAAGAAGTCATTGGTTGGTGTGCAAAAGTACATTCAAGCGACAGATTTGTCAGAGGCGTCTGAGGAGGCTGTTGAAGAAAAGCTTCGTGCTACCGACAGAAATTAAAAGACGATAATAAAAACAAACAAAAAAATACAATACGAGTATTTTCCATACAAAGGATAACTCCAACAAGCGATCCGTAATGCAAAGAAGAAGTTAAAAAAGAAAAAAAAAAGAGGAAGAAAGAAAAAAAAAATATGAAATAAAAATGTAAACGTAAACGAGAATGCGAGGTCATCGGGCGGGGACGTTTTTACTTTTTCCTCCCCAAAAATATAGAGCTAATATGCTCCGTATCACAACACATCGCGCCGCGCGAAAGTGTTTCTTCTACCTTTTTACACAATTTTTCACTTAATAAAATGAAACAAAATAAAAATATAATGAATAAAAAAAAATTAATTACCGATTATTAGATAACGCGCTAAATGTATGATTAGTCATGAATGATAATGAGTCGAAGACTGTTATTTGGAGTGAAACGGGCTTTACACATTTAAAAAAAAACAATTGAGAAGTGAAACAAAACAAAATACATTTAAACAATAAAAATATGCAATGATTGTACTCATTTTTCATAATGCAAAAAAAAAAATAACATAAATTTGCCTGGCACAATTATTATAGTGTGACTACTATTATTAAATGTAATAAGGCAATAAGAAATGTGAAACAAATGCTAAAACAATACCATTTTACAACCGATTAGGAGAGAACTGTGAGAATGAAAAAAAAAAAAAAAAATACCAAAATATCTTTCATTTTAATTTCTTTTAATTTTTTATCTCAGGTTGTATAATGTTTAAATTAAATTCATGTCGTAATTATGCTCGGTGGTTACCTTGATATTATGAAACCTTTTGATTCTTCGCCATTTTTATTTTTATTTTTCTCATCGGGAGGAAAAACGTCCTGGGACGCACGATTTCTATCAACCACATCTCATCAATTAAACATTCATCGTTGTCTTTTAATTTATATTATTTTATACATATATATCAATGTATATGTATTATTATCATCATTTTAATTACGCGCACACAAAAATACACGCACAAATTGACTGGGTGAATTTTGTGAGTCATAATTTTTTCTCGGCTTATCGAGTACTCTGTACAACTTTGGTCGAATAAATAACTTAGACACTTTATACTAATAATTGAGAGACAACCAAAACAAAAATAATATTAATGCAAAATGGATTTGTTTATACTTATTTATCATTACGTTTTAATTTCTTTTTTTTTTTTTCTTTCGCTCATTCATTCATTCATTCAATCATTTTACACATGTTCCAAAGAATTCAATAAAAATATCACGATGATGATACTTAGAGTTAAATAATTAGTAGAATACATTTGACTATTCGCATAATTTGGTTTTGATTGCGATTGCGGCGAAGCGCCACTAACGATAACCACTGAAAAATGATGAAGAAAAAAAAAATTATTCATTCAATTAATAATTCAGATAATTTATATGTTTTATCATATTACCTGGAGATGATTCTTCATAGGCGACTTCAACTTTGTGATGTTCTTCATGTGATGCTGAAAGATACAAGGGGAGAAAAATGAAGATATAAACGAACTAGTTTCCGTTGTATGATTGAAGATATATTCGGATAATGAACTTACGAATTCCATCAGTAGCAAATCTCAAGATCTTCGATGGTTTGCTCCATCCAAAACGATTTCTCGAGAGTACCAACGCTTCATAATACGTTGCAGTTGCCAATCCAGTGAGATTAAATGATTTTGTACGAAGTGGGCCAATGGCATCACCTCCACTGGGTATAAATAGTTTATGCCAATCTCGTCCACGTTCCAAAGTCTTTAAAACGAAAGAAAAAAAAAAAGATTAATCACAAATTTAATTATTTAATTTTGCCAATAATTTCTTTTACTATAAATAATATTATTCCACAATCATTGCAACATTATTACCTACCGAGTATTTACGAAACCAAAATTGATATTCAATTATCGGACTGTAACTGTCGACCTGCCAGATAAAATTGTATGCATTGCTAGCAATACTATTAGATTCTTTAAAAACAGCTGCATTTGCAATTCCCGATAATTCAATAATTTTATCAGTTGTCCCAATAATATTGGTCGCACGACAAAGATAATAACCATAATCTGTTGCTCGTACATTCCTTATTCCCAAAAACTGAATTGACCCGGATGTATGCCTTACAAATCTCGATGAATCAATAATTTTTTCACCTTGAAAATACCAATCAACGTGTGCTTCAGGCCAGCTGCTCACTTGGCAATCAAGAACAGCTCTATTACCAGGTGACGCATGAATCCAACTTTTACTCGATTCAATTTCCGGCTTATCTACAATAATTTACATTTCATTCAATTATCAATATCAAAATTTACATTTAAATATTCAATACATTAATCATAATTCACAAAATTCAAAATAATATTAATTACTTTTATAAAATAATAAAAAAAATTATAATAATAAATACAAACATCGAATACGTAAATCTATAGTAGCCATGGCAGGTTCACCGATCCCATTATTTGCCACGCAGGTGTATCGTCCACTCATACTACGATTGTCTGCATGAAAGCGTAACTTTGATCGTTCATCCAACAACATCATATCTTCATCCTAGTTTTAATTATGACAAATCACATACAATATATAAATTTAAACTTGACTGTTTAGAACTTTACAAACTAAAACAATATTAATCATTCAAATTTATATTCATATACATATCCACATATGTATATAAATACATATATAAATGTGTATATACCTTCATTCGCCATGATATAGTTGGATTGGGTACGCCTTTAGTTATACAAGCCATTTCCACTTCGTCACCAAGGTTTACTTCAAGCTCACCCGCTTCAGGCACTGAATGAATACTTGGTGGATCTAAAGAGCATAAATTAACGTCACATAAAGTTCCAACTGCTATGTAAACGATCAGAAAAGCACACGAATAGAAAATAAAGGTCCAAAAAAAAAACTAAAGAAAATGGAAAATAAAAAGATTATGATAAATGAGTCTTGTGGGAACACTTTAAAGTTATTCAGGTGGACTTTAAAAGACAAACGAAAGTTGGTGGTACAAGCCTATATATTATTCATATATAAACCACTCTAGGGAGCATCGTGCTCATGAGAATCAGTGCGTATAACATTCAGGGACTATATATTTCTTATTATTATTATTATGTATATACATGTATGATCTCAAATTTCTTGCGTTTCATCATCCGCGTGAGAACTTTATCAACTGGCCTCGCACATTTATCCTTTATATTTATAGAAATATATCTCCATGTATATTTATGCAATACGAGTTTCTATATGTTTATTTATTTATGGCATGTTTATATTCTCTCTGACATGTTGGTAAATTTTTTTATGTGCTCATTCATTTGATGATAATAATGTAACTTACACATGACTTCAATGTCATAGACTTGCTGAATATTTCCCTGGGGTTCTGACCTAGAAATTTGACAGACATAATAACCGGAATCTTTGGGTTGTATGTGCGACACCTCCAGGCTCATGTTATTCCACATTTTGATGTGCGATGGAGAAATCAAATTTGGATCATTGCTATCAGCTAGAAGAATACCATCGCGACGCCATTGAACAAATGTTGATGGACCTGTTCAAAGAAAAAAAATCAAATAAATGAAGAATAAAAATCATTTCTTTTATTTTCTCAATTGTTAAATGTATATGTATGTATATATGTATGTATGTATAAGTCTATAAGTATATTTCTATGTATACTTAATAGAGTGAGTTGTCCAATTTTCTTTTCAAGGCAGTTGTGGCTTTTCTTCTTTTATATACAAACATATATATGGAAAAACGATTTTCGTGAAAATACGAATGAAATGCAAATGGAGTAAGTAGGGCAGATGGGTGACGGAATGACACTCAAATGTATTTTTCAGTATACTATACATACATATATGTATATTTTTCTTGAGAGAGAATATAAGAAGAAATAAAAAGAAAATATAAAGTTTATTTTCTCAGTGGGGAAAAAAAAAAAATTCGGGAATCCCCAAAAGAACTTTCAAATCGTATATACAAATTACTTTCACACTTACCAATATTGTCTATGTGACATGGTAGAATAATTGTGTTGTTTTGATATGTTCTCACTGTTGTTTGTGCATTGGATAATTTATCAAATGATAGAATCATTAAACCTGTTTAATAGATAAATTTATATTAATTCATGATTTATATTTAAATATTAATTGTTCAAATAAATAAAATGCTGAGTCAATTATGTATATATAGTGTCAATAATATAAATTGTAGGGAGTTTAAGGTATTATCTGGATGTTTGCGCTTCTCTTCGCCTCTAAGTCCCAGTGCGACGATAAATCCATTTAAGTATGAGGGGACCTTTTTTTTTTTTTGTGTGGTGGAAAAGAAGCTCTTACTCAGAATTGAGCAGTCCAATTATGGAGTATTAGCGAATAGAGAGGCAAATAGTGATCCACAATGGTATGCCATCGATTAATTCATCCCACGTTTTTTATCATACTTTGGGATATTGCAAACTTATATTGGACTGTTGTTTATGGCATCAGAAAATTTATAGGGAACAAAAATAAAAATGAATAAATAAATTAATCTGTCTTTAGAGTAAATAACTAATTTAAGCAGGTGTTATTAATAATTATTCCTATTGTTTATATATCGTTTTGTAATATATATTAATCTATCATTTAATTTTATTTATTTATTTATTTTATTTTTTTTTTTTTGGAATTTCGACAAATTATTTTTTATGCTTTTCAATTTAGCTAGAACGATTTATTTCATTTACTCACACAAAAACACCTGATGATAGCAGTTAACGAATGTTCTTGTTTCAATTTTTATTTTTAATTTTGTAATTGAAAAAAAAAAAAAAAATGAAAGAATATTCGCTGGAGGCAAAATTCAAACGAAAAATATCAATCGAAATACTTCTCTTGGTGCAAATAAATATTTCCATGTATATAAACATATATACATGTACATAGGTGATCAATTTCATTTCGTTATCGTTTTTGAAATGAAATATATACAGATTATATATACATGTATATTATTTGAATGCATATAGGTACATTTGATAGAAAATATAAATTTAAATTTCCCTGGAGGTATATGAATGGTTTAGTTGCAAAAGGTGTTGTTCTTTTACTCTTTTTTTTTTTATTTTTTTTTTTAAATTTTTTCTCCTTTTCTATGATCGATATTAATTTGCCTTCGTGTGCTGACCGTAAAAGTGCATTGCGTGAGCGATAAATACCACGAGAATATTATTATTACCGTAATTTGCACATGAACTTTAAGAGTAAGATGGAAAAAGTATAAAAAAAAAAAAAAATATAAAAATAAAATT
>JAQQBS010000002.1:20696061-20781882 GCA_030347275.1 Microctonus aethiopoides
TTATTTATAATATTATTAGCTATAATTATTTATAATAGTAATAGTTATTATTATTTATAATATCAATAGTTATTATTATTCATAATAGTAATAGTTATTTAATTCATATTTGTTATAAATATTTATGTAGAATTATGGAAAAGTGTTAGTTTACATATAGTGTAGAAAACGGCAGTGGCAGTTGTACAGTGGTGGTGGTCGGAAAGCATCAGACAGAGGCACATAGCCCTAAGCCATGTAATTCATTACTAAAGCAATCTCACCCTGGCTTCAACTCTCTCCCGCCCCTACATTTCTTTAGCACCCCCTTCCCTCCCCATCACTCTCTCTCTCTCTCTTATTCACTCACGTTTTTTTTTTCTATCTTTCTCCTTCTCAGTCACATCCCTCCGCCCCTGACCCATCAGCATCCCGCGCCACGTTATAATATAAAAAAAAAAAATGCCGAATAGAGTAGCGCGCTGACAACAAAACAAACATGAAATACAAAGCCGCGTTCTCATAATTAAAAAGATTGCGTTGTGCGCTTTCGCCCTCCCGCCCTCCCCTATTCCCCCTGTTCTTTAACGTTACCCGCGCTGCATTCTCTCCCTCTCAACTCGCTCTTTTTCTTATCGTTTTTTTTTTTTTTATTTCTCTGTTATTTTTCTTTTTATTTATTATTCTTTTTATTTTTTTCGACGAGTGCAGACCAAAAAGGGGGATGAGCAAACTTCGCCATCGGAATATAACGGGTGAACGCGACGATATTTATTTGGCTATTGTTATGAGTTTGTTGTGGAAATAAAGTAATCAAACGTCAAGGTATTCTCCACACACTGTTGATGAAAAAATATTTTTTTTTTCAATATATAAATATTAATTTTTCTTTATAAATACATTTAGTTTACATTTTATATTTTATTTTTACATTAGATTATTAATGTAAGATTAATACTACAATGCAATCGCAAGTATATTTTAATACAAATATATTTAAATACATATAAAGTCTAAAATAAAAGCAAAAAAAAAAATATAATCAACAACAAAAGAAATAATAAAATTTTCACAGAAAATAATTTAAACAAAATTTTTTTCCACGTTCATTTTACTGATTGAAATATATATTTATTATACATACACATATGTATACATATATGTATTTGTTTATTAAAGCCACAATCAAATGCGAAAACAACAAACAGCAAAGACTACGGTTCAAGTATAAAAAATATGACGTGCGGGCCAATGGGAAGACAATGAATTTGATTCGCGAATTATGTATATACATATGTGTGTATGTATGTACTTGATATAATGGTGGTGGTCACCACAATATTCCAATGCCATCCACACTCACATCACCATTACCATCAACACCAATTCCTGCATGTGTTTTCATTTTCATCGGTCTTGGTAAATCCTGATGCTGCTGATGCTGGTGCTGCTGCTGCACCCTCAGAGTAAAAGGGGTGGACACAATTTGATCGTACAGAACCGCCCCTATCTCAACCACGACCAATGATAAACTGAACAACCCCCAAACTGCACCCTTCGTCGTCGCAAAAGTTACTCCTGATATTCGAGAGCGCAGATTACAGTTTAGTTTCGCATTATCCGTCGACAAATCACACACAAGTCGTTCAATTCTGACGATTTTGCTTCGCCGGTTATAAAATCTTTGACGTTTATTATTTTTAAATAGAAATAATATAAAACTTTGTACTGTTTGATTGTATTATATGATTAATATAATAAAATAATCTGTTATTATTAATTATTGGTGATATTTAATTGTGGTCCAGTGAATATAAATATATATAAACAATTTTTTTAAATATGGCTGGACCTTATTTGTCGCCACTTGGACCACAAGCCGATCTTCTTACAGAGTATATGTTTGGCCGACGGCGTCAGGTCAGTGTACGTTTCTTTTCCTTCATTTCAGTGAATTATAAGTGGTTTTTAAATTTTCATCATCAAATGTGTGTTTTATAAATTATTTATACATGGTTAATAAATATATTTGATCGTTATATTGGGTGAAAAAAAATTTTAAATTGTTTAAATTGATAAATAAATATGTTTTATATATTCTATTTATTCATTTTGTTGCTTTTCATTTTTGGTATCATTTTGTCTGACGCAGAGACGTAATCGGACAACATTCACACCCCAACAGCTACAAGAGCTCGAATCACTGTTTCAAAAAACTCACTATCCCGATGTCTTCCTACGTGAAGAAGTAGCACTTCGTATTTCATTGTCAGAAGCTCGAGTTCAGGTAAATAAATTAAATTTAAAATACGCTCATACATAAAAATATATCACGATCTTACATATATCCATAGTTATGTATAAGTGATCGAATATAAATTATGGTTAATTATTATCAATAATAATAACTATCATTATTATTAATAATAATATAACTATTACTGTTATCAATGACAATAACTATTGCTGTTATCAATAACAATAACTATTATTTTTATAAATAACAATAACTATTATTATTATCATTATAATAAAAAATAATTGCTATTACTATCATAAATAATAATAACTATTACTATTACAAATAATAATAACTATTACTATTATAAATAATACTAACTATTACTATTATAAATAATAACAACTATTACTATTATAAATAATAATAACTATCACTATTATAAATAATAATAACTATTACTATTATAAATAATAACAACTATTACTATTATAAACAATAATAACTATCACTATTATAAATAATAAAAACTATTACTATTATAAATAATAATAACTATCACTATTATAAATAATAACAACTATTACTATTATAAATAATAATAACTATCACTATTATAAATAATAATAACTATTATTATTATAAATAATAATAACTATTATTATTATCATTATTACAAAAAATAATTGCTATTACTATTATAAATAATAATAACTATTACTATTATAAATAATAATAACTATTATTATTATAAATAATAATAACTATCACTATGATAAATAATAATAACTATCACTATTATAAATAATAATAACTATTACTATTATAAATAATAATAACTATTACTATTATAAATAATATTAACTATTACTATTATAAATAATATTAACTATTACTATTATAAATAATAATAACTATTATTATTATCAATAAACAATAACTATTATTATTATGAATAATAATAACTATTATTATCAAGAATAATAACTATTATTATCAAGAATAATGACTATTATTATATAATAATAAAAATAATAAATTAATTAAACAAGAAAGAAACTACACAGACGAATTAATTAATTTATCATTTGAATTTTTTAAACGTGAATATATATCAATTGCCCGAAGAGAAATATTAATTTATATAATTATTCATTTATTTATTCACTGTGATTTACATTTATATAATTTTTTTTTAATTAGGTATGGTTCCAAAATCGTAGAGCTAAATGGAGAAAACAAGCGCGTCTTCAGTTGCTTCAAGATGCTTGGCGAATGCGTTGTTTAGGACTTGGTAGTGCAGCACCACTTCTTTTAAGACCTCCATCATCATCCAGTGTTGATAGACCCGATTCATCACCACCGCCATCAACAGCTGGATTATCGCCATCGCAAATAACGTCAGGATCAACGTCAGATAAAATGTCAATTGAAAATGGTTCTCATTCTTTATGTAGAGACTATAGAATTTTACCATCTCACAGGTGAATTTAATTGATGAATATATAAACAAACGTTTATCATTTATATGTATATTAAATAAAATTATAACGTGAGTGTGAATTTAAATATTTTGTATTAATATTTGTAATTTAGTTATTCAGTGCCGAATTGCGACAAGTCACCAGAATCATTAAAGTGTGGTTGTGGATCGCCACCAAATAATTCAACATCACCTTCAAATATTGATATTGATTTGCCGTTAAGAGATCGACCTCAAGAATCGGAAATTGATCTCACTGTTAAATCACCTCATCCCTCACGTCATCCGCCAATTTCTCAAATATCACAAATGCCACAAATGTCCCATATTTTTCATCATCTTCCTGGTGAATCTATCAGACATGATGTCAGTCCAGTACAAACATCCATTGATGAACCATTGGATGTTACTCTTAATGGAAATAGAAATAACAATTAATCATAATTGTATTATAATTATCTATATATAAATATAAATCATGTATATCCAATATTGTTTAGTAAATGTTTTTTTCACAATGTTCTTCATTATTAGTTATCAAACAAATTTATATTAATTATTATTTTTTCTTTTATTTTTATATTATTTATATTTTCACTAATGTACCTACATTGAGAAAAAAATTATTTGTTTATATTTTATATTAACAACTAATACATTATATTTTAGTATATTAAATTATTAATTAATTATTAATTATAATTAATAAAAAAAATTATTAATTATTAATAATAAAAAATTAATAATTAATATATTTAATATATATTAATTATTAATTAATATGTATTAACATAAATTATTGATCCAAGATCTTGATATCGATATTATATAAAATCCAAAAATTGTTTATTTATGTGGATACATTTTCAATTTTTATTTATTATATTACAATAGCAACAAATGTAATCTATAATGCTCCTGTAAATAAAAATACGCTCATACATAAAAATATATCACGATCTCACTACATATCTCATAATTATGTATAAGTGATCCATGTAAATTATATATATGTATACATACTACAAAGTCAAAATAATTAATAACTTTAATTCCTATATTATAATCCAACTTTATATAAATAATATCCACAGCTATATAAATGTCTTCATTTTGTGTAAAAAAAAAAAAATTGCCAACAGTCAATTATATAATTGACAAAAAAAAAAAGAATAAAATTTACATTGTAAAACAAGTAAAACAGATATATGTAAGTATTATTTATAAAATGTATTTATAAATATATTCATCACATTCATCAATACGAATTACTTACAGAAAATTATAATTTGGAGTTTACAAGTGTTTCCAAAAATATAATTATATACAAATATTACAATTGATCATTAATGTATATACAATTATACATTAATAATAAAAATTATTATTAATATTATATTTATTTGCTTATTTAATATAAATTATTGTTAATTATGAGAATGATCATTGCTATTAATTATTATCAATAATATTAATGTTTATTATTATTATTATTATTATTATTTCATTTGTTTATTTTTTATTTAATTTTAATTTTATTAATTTTATTTATATTAACAATAAATTAATTATTGTTCACATATTATGTTGTTATTCTTTTAAGTTGTTATTTTAAGAAAAAAATTAATCGAAACGAATATAACTAATATTTATTAATTGTTATTTTATTGTTTATTATTATTATTATTATTAATTTTATTTTTATTTATTTTATTTATATTAACAATTAATTAATTAATTATATTGTTCATATATTTTATTGCTATTCTTTTAAGCTGTTATTTAAGAAAAAAATGAGTAGAAACAAATTAATAATATTAATTAATTATTATTTGATTGTTTATTATTATTATTATTATTATTATTATTATTATTATTATTATTATTATTTCATTTGTTTATTATTATTGCTATTATTATAATTTAATTTTTTTCTTTTATATTCATTAATTTTATTCATATTAACAATTAATTAACTATTGTTCATATATTATATTGCTATTCTTTCAAGTTGTTATTTTAAGAAAAAAAAATAATAGAAATAAATAACTAATATTAATTAATTATTGTTTATTGTTTATTATTATTATTATTATTATTATTATTATTATTATTATTATTATTATTATTATTAATTGATTATTATTGTTAATATTATATGAAACTAAGTAATTCATAGAAAAAATTGTAAAAAATATAAAGGCGACAAAATCGTGAGTAATTTTTAATAAAAATGAATGATTATATAATTTCCTTCTGCGGCAGTGTAGAAAGAGCACGAAAAAAAAAAAAAAAGATCATAAGAATGAGAATACGGGAATAATATGAGAGAAAAGTGTGGGCCTGGAATATAACGGGCAGATGGGAAGGAGAAACTCTGACAACATGGTTGTTATTCAAGTACGTATTATAATTCTTGCGACTACACACGATTCAAGTTCAGTCGCCGCTGTCTGTCGAGTCAGCACGTTGGTTCATCCCATGTAAAATACGTGCGGTTTTGTTAATTGCCATATGTATTAGGATAATATTTATGAACGAAAATAATACAAGAGTTATTTTTATTTATTGAATTTGAAATAAATAAAATCTTCTTGGTGATTTATCAGGTGAGAATAAAATATAATATTATCACAAACTTTATTTATAAAAATAAAATATTTGCTAATGTAATTTATTCTTTTAATTATTATTATTATATTATTACATACATATATGTATATAATAATTTTATGAATGTTTCTTTTATTTATATTTATTTTTAACAAGTTTAAAGTTGACGATTCAGCGTTTATTCTTCATGACTAAATAAATGTTCAAGTTGTGCAAATAATATTGCGTTGAAATAAAATATACTTTTATGCGATAGTCCAAACGGGAAACGTTTATCGCATAAAGTCATTAAAATGCAATAAACGATACAAAAGTAAGGACTTGAATTCCCTTTTACATTTAGATTTAAATAATTCCCAGGTTCATTAGAGTTTGTACACACATGTATAATTATTACAAAAAAAAATAATTATTTACTAAACATATTCAGATAGATAATTCTTCATATCTTGTATTCTAAAACCACCCGGTATTAAATTACATTAAAGAAAAAATTTTATTGACTTGGTATCGTATATGTATCATAGTTTAAAGATATAAAAAAAAACATATGCTTTATTGATAATTATTATATGATAATATTGATAATAACTAGAAATATATTTTATTTATTTTTCAGGTACAGATGACTGATTGAATTCTTCATCATTTCTGGCAATTTGTTTATAAATACTATATACAATATTAAACATATAAGTATTATTTATTAAACATGAATTATGCGATTGTTCTTCTATATTGGATACCCTTTCTACTATTATCTTCAAGGACTACCCATCAAGCCAGGTATGTCAAGTGGTTGCAGTTCACGTATAGAATATGAAAATATTAATTTATACACTCTCAGCTGATGTGTGTTGTGTGAATAAATATATAATTTGAAGTTATATAAGTACATACTTGATATTGATTTTCCATGGCATGAATGCGACGTTGCAGAATTTATTCACTCATGTGGTGTATAATTGTAAAACAATTTTAATTAAATGACAATATTTTTATCAAGTTTTTTTAGAGTATTTGAATGCATCAATGGTGAATGCCAACGTACCAATAAACCCATCTCGGTTATTGACCCTGTCCAACTGAATTTAAATCGTCATCACACAACTTTGGCAGCATGTCGATTAATTTGCGGTCCAAATGGTGGCCTCTGGCCAATTCCAACCGGACCTTTCATCATTGGCAAAAATGTATTTATACTTTATTCATTTATATCTTTATAATTATATTTAAATTCTGCGATTCAATTTAACGAATATTATTTGTTTGCAGTACATACCTACACATGTTGATGAAATTCAGTTTGAACTAGATGATGTTCCAGGACCAACACGAGTGTTTATATCAAAGATTAAAAAAATATTCATGAATAATTTACGATTAATTTGTGGTACATCCTGTGTAAGAGCAAATTCTTCACTTAGGATTTATATCACGTTTAATTCAGACAGTCTTGATCTCAATTGGAGAACAAACGAGGCGTACAAGCTTCAGATTACAAATAAAGGTATGTATACTATTTATTTATATCCAAAAAAATAATTAACTATATTAAATAAAAATTAAATGATTGTAGAAAATATAAAGTAAAATAATTATAATACAGAAACTTCTTTTTTATTTTTTTTTTTTCAGAGAGGAATATAGTGAACATTCAGGTGTTTGCGTTTACGGTTTATGGTGTTCGTCACGCACTAGAAACTTTGTCCCAGCTATTTGCAAACGTTTTACAGTCAAACAATAGTAAAGGTCTCGTTATTATTGATCATGCTATTATTGAGGACAGACCAACATTTATTCATCGTGGACTTTTAATTGACACTGCCAGGAATTATCTGCCAGTATCAAAAATACTCAGGACTATCGATGGACTTGCTGCCACCAAAATGAATGTCCTTCATTGGCATGCAACTGACAGCCAGAGTTTTCCTATTCAGATTATTCGTCGACCATTCATGTCTCAGTAATTAATTATTCCTATCAATTTAATATAATCTTAAATGAACAAATTTATTATTTTAATATACTATTTATATTTGTACATATATTTTATGTTGATATATTATTTAAAGGTTCGGATCATATTCAAGTGAAAAGATATATACGCTAGATAATATAAGTTTCATTGTAAATTACGCTAAATACAGAGGAGTTCGAATAATTTTGGAACTCGATTCTCCATCGCATGCTGGTGCTGGATGGGATTGGGGAGAATCTTTTGGACTTGGACAGCTTGCTGTTTGTGTTAATCAAGAACCTTGGCGAGATTTTTGTGTCCAGCCACCTTGTGGTCAACTTAATCCAGTTAATTCTAATACTTTTGATGTTTTGAAAGATATTTATACAGATGTTTTATCTGTATTGGATAGCAACAGTCTTATTCATCTTGGTGGTGATGAGGTAAGCATAGTTTATCTTATCATTTTATCATTTTATCGTCTTTAAACACGTATATGTAAGTTGAAAATTAATTTTTCAAGGTATTCATTCCATGTTGGAATTCTACCTCAGAAATAACTATTGCAATGAAAAAACGTGGTATGGACCAAAGTATGGAGAGTTTTCTTCAACTATGGAGCGAATTCCATGCTCATCAGTTGAAAATTTTGGATCAAGTGAAAGCTGAAAATAAACAAGAGAATTTATTAATTTGGAGTTCTGCACTCACAGCTCCTGATGTTATAGAAAAATATGTTGACAAATCTAGATTTGTTATTCAAACTTGGGTAGAGTCTCAATCAAATATACCTTATGAACTTCTGAATCGAGGTTATAAACTTATTATCTCGACAAAAGATGCCTGGTATCTTGATCATGGATTTTGGGGAAGAACAAAGTATCATACTTGGCGTGATGTTTATAACAATAGGATTCCCAAGAGTGTATGAATCTTATTTATACATACATATCATCAATTAAGTTATCTACGTATATTTATATTAATAATGATAAATATAAGTGGTGATACATGAAAATTCATTGCAGGAAGGAGTTTTAGGTGGTGAAGTTTGCATGTGGGGTGAATATGTAAATGAAGGAAGTCTGGATGCTCGTGTTTGGCCAAGAGCAGCAGCTGTTGGTGAACGATTATGGAGCAATTCTCTCAATCTAACAAGTGCTGATGTAGAATCACGTCTTCAAGCACATAACGATAGATTACAGAAACGAAAAATTGATGCAGATGCTTTAGCACCAGCTTGGTGTGCTCAGCATGCCCAAAAGTGTAATTAAATTGTATAAATTCAATTAATTTATAATTATATTTATCATGTTGTCATAGATATATATACGTCATGAATTATTCATATGTAACAATTAATTTATGAAAGAATATGTGTACATACATATATTTTTATATAGATTCTAATGAACTGTCGTAATAATATTCATCTGCATTTATAGATTGATAATTATTCCAAATAAGTTGTATATATTTTTATGTATCTATTTATAAATCTACATATGTGTAAATTATAAATAAAAAGTATTAAATCTTTTCTATGAAAATTTATTATTTTTATGTACCCTCAAATAATTGAATTTTATATTTAGCGGGGAAAATTTTCCAATGTTTACACGCTTTTTGGTTATACTTATAGGTTATGTGAATGCTTTTATCCATAAATATTACTTACAAATTTATATAAATATATATTACATTTAATTATTGATATATAATAGTTATTTGATATTTTAAAATATTACTTCAGTTATTTAGCGTAGGTGGTAGCACATATATGCATGAGTATGTTCTGGTCTAATACCTGGAAAAAATATATATATGTTTGAAGTTTTTTTCCTTGACATTTAACATTCTCATTGTTCGTAAATAGCTAAAGATTTATGCATATAATTTTATCTCAATCACGAACTTACAATTAATGTCTTCCTAAATAAATTTCTGAAGACAATGTGAATAGTTTAGAATAAATTTTATATCTAAATACATTTTATTTCTACATACTCCAAACGCATCAGCTCAATTTGCGAGGTTATGTTTTTTGATAAACTTTGTCAGTCAAGTGCATATAATGAAAATAATACACTTGATATCAGTACAAATAATAATGTTGATAACATTTTAATGAAAGGATTAATAACATTTAAATTTGATGTCCAAGAAGCATCTTTATGATATAAATAGTATTCAGGTAAATATAAATCTCAATATTCACTTGTTAATATATTGAATTGAATTATTTATTCAATATTTGAACATTCAATTAATTTTATATATTCCAGCAGAATGTTAATTTATAAAATATTTATGTTTTTCTCATTACAGTTCTTAGATCGAGATAAATCAAAGGCAATATAGAATGGATATAATAGATATTGAAAGTATAGAATCAAGACCTATAAAAAATTCAGCAGTAAAATGCAACTGTATCAGCTCAAATTCAATATGTTACATAGTTGTAACAATAGCGACTCTAGCATTTTTGGGCGCTATAGTATTCATCTGTAAAGATTATATCAAAGTGTTGCTATATTGGATTGAGCATCAAGATATATGGGTAATCACAGTAATTGTCATAGCACTCTTCACCGTTGTATCATTTCCTATTGTTATTGGATATTTATTCCTGATAATTGCAAGTGGCTATTTGTTTGGAATTGCAAGAGGTATTACAATGGTAATATTGGGTGCAAATTTAGGAATAGCTGTGGCTCACACTACTCTGAGTGCTTTATCAACAAAATTACCAATTGGTGCACTTTTACGAAGTGAAACAGCAAGAGCAATCTTGAGAGTTATCTCAGGACCTCAAGCTTTTAGAGTTGTTCTATTTGCAAGACTTACTCCTATCCCTTTTGGTCTTCAAAATACTATTTTTGCAGTGAGTATTTACATTCGAAATTGTATTTCAATTTTTTAGCTTTATTTGTATTATTATTTTTTCTCATTTTATTTTCGTTTTGTTTTAGGTGAGTAATATCAGTGGTTTGAGGTATCATATTGCGAGTGCAATTGGTTTGTTGCCTGCACAATTAATTAATGTATATCTCGGTAGCAGTTTAAGGTCAATGCAGGATGTTTTGGAAGATAAATCAACCGCAGCAACAGGCTATGTTGTTTTTTGCTTCCAAGTATGTACAATTTATCTACAAAATTTATTCATAATATTCTGCTTTACTTTATGTTATTATCTGTGGATTTTAAATTTATTTCAATATCTTATTGTAGATAAAAAAATATTTTTGTTTATAGATACTTATTGGAGTGTCATTAATGGTTTACGTAGTTCAAAAAGCACGAAGAGAATTACATTTGGCTTTACTTGAAGCCGATCTTGCGTCAATTACTGATGATTCCCACTATTTACATGATGCATTACCGGAATCCAAAGGACCTCATACATCACTGATTGCATAATTGAAAATTTTCATTTCAATTGCATTATAATTTATGTAAGTTATAATCACCGTTAATCATGTGTCAAGATAAGACTTTTCGTTGCCTTTAATATAAAATATTCCTCACAAAATGCATATGATCTTATGCAGTTAAAAAAAAAAGAACAAAAATATGAATTTGTTCAAGTGCCAAAAAGTCCTACAAACGTTAAATAATGCTTGGTGTGTAATTTGTTACTGATATTATATTTAACGTGTATATTTGTTGTTATTTTCAATATGTTAAAGCAATATTTATTATTACATATAAATGAAATTGAACTTTTTTTGTTCGAGAGAAAATTTTTCTTCAGGATACTTTATTATATTTATATTGTAATAGTCAAAAACATTACAATTAAATAACAGTAGTCATATTATTTAAGTTGACTATATAAAATAATTAATGAATATAAAAAATTGATTATCTATAAATTGAATGAGAAAAAAAGCACGATTGATATATTTATAAAGTGGAATCATTACAGCGTGCACTTATTATATTATAATAGATATAATATTTAAAAATGTGCACAAAAAATATGTGTGCTGATGAACAAAAAAAAAACTAATGAAATATCTCATTTATTTATTTGAATGGACTTTATTTCCAAATATAAATTGATAATGTAATAACATTGAGTAATGTAGATAGTAATTTATCGTTCGAATTGAAAATAATTTCATCAAATATATTTTGAGATTGTATAAAAACATGTTATTAGACGACTCACTAATAATCTTCCTGTGTATAAAAATTAAAACGCATTACTGTTTTATGACGTAACATAATTGACAACAGCATATTTTTTTTTAAACATTTACAAAAACAAAACTGGAATCGTACCTCTAATGAGAATACATAAGCACATTTGTGTGTGACTATACCTTTAAAGATTTGTACAAATGAACAAACAATTAACCATATATATACAAATAATTGATGGTTTTTTTTTTATGGTCTTTAAAATCTCATTCCTAATAAAAATCTAAAGACCTAAAAACCAAGTATCAACAATAAAAATAATAATTACCATTGTTGTAAATCTATTTCGTAATGTTAAATAATAAAAATGTATTATATACTTTTGTTTAATAAACAAAAAATCTGATTTATCAATTGTAAAGTAATAATTTTCATGCAGCTACAAAATAAACACTCTCTTTATTCTCTTCACACCTATTGCGATGCATATCCAGCGCTTTTTTAATCACCTCCACTGTGACATCAGCATTCTCTTTATTCACGCACATGGGTGGTTTAATTCTAAAAATCTAAAAAAAAAAAAAATAATATTTAAATTATTATCTCTAAACAATTGTAAATTGTTGAATAATTATTAATTATAGAGCTGAGAAAATTTACATTTCCATCAAGTCCGCCTACTCCAATGAGCACTCCCATATTTTTAATATCTTCAAATATCTCCATTACTTGCGCTCTTGGCATAGGTTCTTTAGTTTCTGAATTAGTTATCAATTCAACACCAATCATTAAACCTTTCCCACGAACATCGCCAACAATCGCAGGATAATCAACCATCAACGTGCTCAATTGTTGTAAAAAATGTGTCCCAACAATCTTTGAATTTTCCTGGAGTTTTTCCTCTTCTATTACCTAGAATAAAATATATTCATAATATTAAATAAATGATGAGATTATACATTTGAATTATAATATTGTTATTAATTTACATCGAGAACTGCAGATCCAACAGCACAAGCAACTGGATTACCACCGTAGGTATTGACGCGTATTGCACTGTTCAAAACTTCAGCAATTTCATTAGTAGTTATAACAGCACCCATTGGAAATCCATTACCTATTCCCTTTGCAAGGGTTACAATGTCTGGTTGAATATTGTGATCCTCAAAACACCAAAAGTTATCACCGGTTCTACCAAATCCAGTTTGGACTTCATCAGCAATACACAAGCCACCTCTGCTTCGCACAAAATCGTACACTTTTGCAAGATATGTTTTTGGATACTGTACAACACCTCCTATACCCTAGTAATAATTAATAATTAATAATTAATAAATTGAATATGCGTTATGATAATTACGAATACGTAAATAAATAAAGAATATAGTTTTGATGAAATAATTAAAATACTTGAATTGATTCAGCGATAAATGCTGCAATTTTCCCTGACTTTGGGAGAGTGTACTTCATTGTATTTTCCATTTGATGAAAGTATTTATCAGCTGCAACACATTTATTTCCAATGCATTCGCAAGTTATTGCTTTACGTAATACTGGACTGTCTCGACAATGCGATCCACCCCAAAGTCCTCTGTAAACATCTGGATTCATTATCTAAAACCAATTTTTTCCTTCAATGCTATTCTATAATAAATAACAAATTGTTGTATTATAATTAAGTTTAATAAAACTAACATGGATAAATCCTGAAAGTGGAGATGTTGGATGTTTCATTGTCGGCATAGCAGTGGCAGATTGTGTAGCTAAACTATTTCCATGATAACAATTTTGTAGAGAAATTATTTCCTGTGCTCCAGTATAAAGTCTGGCAATGAGAAATGCTAATTCATTTGCTTCAGTTCCGCTATTTACTAAATGGACAATATTAAGTCGCTCTGGTAATTTTTTTTTTAGCTTCGCGACATACTCATGATATTGCGAATGCATATAAATTGCTGTTGTATGCCCTAACTTGGAAATTTGTCTTGTCGCCGCTTCCACAACCTTCCTAAAATGTGAATCATATTATTAATATCAACAATTAAAATGTGGTTGAGACGTTACAAATGTCTTGAAAATTCGCCATGTTCAGACAGGAAGTAGAATATATTAAATAAATGTAACAATTCAACTTTGTTAAAATTGAATGCATAATGCATACTAATCTGTAAGGTCAATTGCCTTATAATAAACTCACGGATGGCAATGGCCAACCCCGACAGTAACAATTCCACCAAACATATCGAGATATTGACGACCTTCGTGATCCCAAAGCCATTGCTTACGACCTTCATGAAGCAATAATGGTTTCTTATAATAAGGTCGTTCACTTGGTGTAGATGTCATACGTGTAGCTTTTACAATATCATAATCTACGCCCTTAAGGACAATTTATATAATGTACATTATTACTTCAATATCATTTTCATATAACGAATCAATCTATTGATTTATATGTTTAATAATTTACCTCATAAACAGCAGATGCTACTTCATGTTGGGAAAAAAAGCAAGATTTACTTATTCCTCGACATTCAATTTTATAAAATTTGCAACCTCCTAATAATCCAACAATGAAAAAAAAAATATTATTCATGAAGTTATTATTTATTCACAAATATTTATTCATTTATTATTTCTTTTCAATTATTGTCAAAAGATATAAGGATCATTTTATTACCTCTCAACATGTTGATAATTATTTTTACTAATGGAATAAAATACGAAGATGTCACGCTGATGATCTACTTGATACTGGTGTCGTATCATTGAAAGTTGAACAAACACGCGCTCAACATTATTATGCGTTTACAACCGATTAAATATATATTTATGTATATATTTCGCATTTACCGTAATAATACATATATGTGTGTGCAAACATATATACCACCACTTGAATAGCAATACGCCACGTTAATTATTGATACAATCAGTTCACTATATCGATAAATGCGTAAGCAAAGACTAAAATCGATATGAAGAAAGACGATCTATGTACTTCATACTAATGAATTTTATTATTTACAATAACGATTGTACAGCAATGACGAATCAATATCAACTAGTGATTTTATCTTGTGTTTCAACCTCTGGTAATTCTTTTGGATCATTTGATTCCATTTCACCTGGACCGATTCTCTCTTGGTCATCAACAGGTCCTATGAATTTGAATAGAATAGGAATTTTTGATAGAGCAGGATTTTTTGGTTGAAGACAACGGATCCATGATAGCAAAGAATCTTTGCTTGATGTGCCTGTTGCACAAACGCCTAAAATTATTTGCTCATCTTGCTCGTGTATTGAACGATAAGTTGCTATTTTTTTCTTGTCTCGTCTCCATAATGAAACATCTATATTTGTTATATCTGTAAAGTAATATTAGCAATTATTATTAAAATTTAATTTATATATTGTTTTAGGATACTTCAATTATTTACCATCATCATCTTGATTGTCCACGTAATAAGGCCTTAAAACATCTGTACGAAGAATAAAATAATCAACAGATGCCTTTGATATCCATATTCTGTATGGACCTTCTACATAAGCTGCTACATCTGTTGGATGACGTGCAATGAGCTTTTCTTGATCTGGACTCGATGCTGAAACGATCCAAGTTTTGTCGATTGATTCCGGAATATCTTCTGCATTATAAACAGTAACTGTACTTTGAACATCGACACTAGCAATTTTTCGAATTGCTAATTTTGCCAACTCCAAAGGATCTGACGGTAATGGCCTTGGCATTGGCCAAGGATTTAAATTTTTAAATTTTGTTTGCCAATATGCCATTCTCCTCAATTTCCTAAGGGGAAATGAGTATTTACCACAGATATTTATCACCATATCTTCCATTTCTGGATCAGGAACTACCGCATTGTCCTCCATTTTTTGTAACAAATCTATGATACACTGTTGCTCACGAGGATAATGCATCATCTCTGCTAGAAATAAATGAGTAGCAACATATCTACCTTTTGGCATTGTATCTAATATTTCTTTGTAAACTTCTAAATCTTCATTAACACCAAATTCATCCATGTAACGTAATGCAGTATATACGAACGATACATGACCAGTTTTACGTTGATCTTCATGTACATACGTGTATATAACATCAAGAAATGTAGATTTTTCCTTTTTACGTTGTCTTGCAGCGTCAAATAGAGCTAAAGTTTTGTTTTTATCTTTGTCGTTTAATGTCATAAAAACAGGACTGTTATGAAAATATCTATTGATACCATTCCAGAGCTTTGGTGTTTGTTTCACAGTTTTTAAATCATTAACATACTTTAATACTATTTGGACGCGTGTTGGAGAAATATATCTCATTACTGGTCGCACAATATCCCACATGATTCAAAACTTTTCTCTTATAAATTATTAGAATTAAATAATAGTCATTTCTCTTGTATGTACAAATATTATATCTTGGTGCTCAAAATTTCCACATAAAATTTATATAAATTGTGGAGAAACAGCGGTCTCCGATGAGCAAAATAGACAAATAACCTAAAAAAAAAAGTACATTTAATTTTCAAACAATAAATAATCAACAATTGATTTTAGACAACAGTATAAAAAATTTATTTACATTCCAAATAGTGAATCTATCAAAACATAAACTGTAAAGTCATATTTTCATATCAATTCTAAATTTTATTCCGAAATTTCTTTAAATTAAAAATCGCCGGCACCATACTCACGTATACGTATTATATATGTATTTGATGTATTCAATTGTGTAAGTATATAAATTACGTATATATATGTGACTCAATACATTTAAACATTTCTTAACTGATTATTTCCACCAATCCGAAGCTTCCAATGATAATTTAAAAGAAAAAGAGAGGTTAGGATTGTTAGAAAACTGCACATGGAACTTGATACATACATATGTACTCCAAATGTATACAATCTGCATGTATATGTACAATATCAACACAAAAATTATATTATCTATATACATATACTTATGTATAATACATATGTAAAATCATTTCCTTCATTATCGACAATTTTACCTTCCACGTATGTACTCTATCATCCATCCTCTTTCATACTGTACAGGGTAAATTGATATTCATTAATTCAATTCTAAATGTCCCATATTTACACAGGTATTTGTAAATAATAAACGACTTAACAAAAAGATTTTTAAGTGAAATTCATTTTTACAAGAAGTATATTTGTGATTTATCATCATGGTAGTGGTAGAAAAAAATCAGGAAATGGAGAATAATGATATTGAGAATAAAATTGTTGCAAAAGAGCAAAAAGTGTTTTCTATGGAAAGTATCCTTTTTCGAATTGAAGAATTAAATATTTGTTATATCTACAATGTATATTTTTTATTTGATTAATTTAATACATACCATATGTCAATTATAATTAAGTAATTTAATGCAATCATAATATAATTTCTTAATAATAATGATACAGTTTTGAAGATTATTAAAGAAGCACAACAGCAACATGGCCTTAGACATGGTGATTATCAAAGATATCGAGGTTATTGCTCTCGACGTCTTCGACGATTGCGAAAGGTCCTCAAAATACCACAGGGTGATCGTCGGCATTTTAAGAGAAAAGATGTTACATCAACAATGGTTACCGATGATAAATTTATGCAAATTCCTCTGACAATGGCCGAACGTGCATGGAGTTATGCTATGCAATTGCGAATTGAGTCTAATACTGAACCTAGAAAAAAATTTCATTTGATATCACGATTACGCAAAGCAGCTGATTATTCGTTGAAATTACAGGAATTAATCGAGGTGTGCTTCAATGATTTTATATTATTTATAATTCATTATTTTTATTTTTAAAACAATTTTTATACTTTTTATTATTTTAGAGTGTAAATTGTGATGCAAGAACAAAATTGGAGGCACAAGCATACGTGGCATGGATGCAAGGATCACTTCAATTTGAATTACAACATTGGAAGGACGCAATGAAAAACTTGAAGAAAGCTCAAGTGGTATATGGAGAACTTTCAGCGGCACTACCAGAGTTCGAGCAAGTTGTGTATAAAGCTCGAGTCGAGGAGCTGGCTCCTAGTCTAAGATATTGCGCTTATAATGTCGGTGATACATCAGCGATTGATGATCTAATGCAGATGCGTGGTCAACTCAGCAGTGATTTATTGGCTAATCTGGATTCACTCATTGCACAAACACGTGAAAAACAACCGAATGTTGAAGAAGTTACTTGGCGTGGAAAGTCTTGTGGAATTGTACCACCGCGAGCTACAGGACTTTTGATAGCTGATTCACAATTAAGTCAGACGCTTCTTAAAACACCAACAATTCAAGGAAAAATTGATTTACTCGAAGCACATTTGATTGATTGCAAAGATGCTCTTGCTGCTGTTAGAGATATTTTTAAAAATGATTTGAAAAATAAAGATGATAAATCTCCCATTCATCATTTGATTGCATATTTGCAATATATCAGACTTTCTCGGACAATGGAGAGAAATTTGGCGCTCGTTAAAATTGCTGAACAATCAGAGAAAGCTAAACCACAAGATATTGTTCGTTTGTACGAGTCAGTACTTCATAATTTAGTCGAAATGTCCCAACTTCTCGATGATGAGCAATATATCAAGGAACAGGAAGCCCAAACTAAAGCATATCGTGCATTCAGATGCTTTTATATGGCTCAATCCATGGCAAATCTTCAAATGTGGCGAGAGGCCATGGCACTTTATCAACGATGTCTTCATCACACTCAAGATGCGCTTAAAGACGGCGCAAATCTTCCGGAGGATTTGAAAATAGCCATTGATCAACTTGAAAGATCAATTGAAGGTGCTAAATGCGCTGTACATGCTCATAGTGTTCTTCAAGAAGGTCAGAAAATTGAATCTGGCGCAATCAAACAAAGCAAGAGCAAAAAACCACTGTATGAGAGGTTGCATGAGTACCGAGAAGATGCTTCACTACTTACAAAACAGCCGAATGTTTATAATTTACCAACACCGATGGAATGTATTCCTACTAAACCACTTTTCTTTGATCTTGCTTTTAATATGGTAGAATTTCCGGATCTTAATGATAAACTTGGCGACCAAGCAAAGAAAGGACAAGCGGGACTCACTGGATTTGTTAAGGGTCTTTGGGGCTGGGGAAATAAATAAATATTCATTCATTTTTCGATTAAGAATACCCGATGTACGCATTTACGATAAAATTGATGGTAAAATAATTGCATGTGAAATTAAAAATGAGGGTACAGAATCAATACAAGTGTTTCATTATTCTTTTTTTTTTTTTTTTGCTTACTATTATGGCTCCTTCGTCTCAATATAAATATCATAGTGAAAAGCCTGTCGTTATAAACAATTGACAATCATGTCAATCTTTTTCAAAAGGAGACGGACAAGATAAACTTATAACTTATTATTAACAATTAATTGTCGAATAATTAAACATCAGAAGAATTTGAATATAAAATATTTCTCTATATTTATCTGGAAATTTGGGAATTAAAAAAATTCCTCAGTGAAGAATATTGCTCTGCATTATTCAATTATTAATATACAATAAAATAACGTTAACAAAAATACACCATTCTTCATTTACAAGTTATATCAAGCCTCTTTGCTCTTCGTTAATTCCTCAACTAACTTTCGGAATACCTGAGCTACTTGACTGTTGGGCAAAGTGATGAGAATACTTTCACCCTTGTCTGCAAGTTTTCCAATTGCAGGATCTATTGGTAATTTTGCAAGAAAAGGTACTTTCACCATGTCAGATAGGGCCATGCCACCGCCGGATGAAAAAATATTTGTGCATTCCTGTAAAGAATACAATTTTAATTTGATTTTCACTTCAATGGAATATAATAGTAATAATTAGAAATTAAAAATAAACAAACCGAACAAGTTGGACATACGAATCCACTCATATTTTCAATGATACCAATTATTGGTATTCCAGTCTTTCGACAGAATGTTATTTCCCTCAACACATCATCCACTGCAACTGCTTGAGGTGTAGTTACAATAATGGCACCATCGCATTTTACATTCCTATTATAAGTAACAAAAAATTTCATAAACTTTGCAATGCTAATAAATTATTACACATTAATCTTCTTCAAGTTTCCATTCATTATTAATGAAATTCAATCTGATTATTAAATAAAATATATAAATATTAAATTGCAATTACTTCAAGTTCTCCATGACTGTGATGTGTTCATCAGAAGTACCAGGTGGAGTATCAATAATAAGATAATCGATATCCCCCCAAACAACATCATTAAGAAATTCTTTTATCATTCCCGTTTTCTTTGGTCCTCTCCAGATGACACCGTCATTTCGACTTTTCAAAAGAAACCCAATGGACATAACTGCGAGCATCTGCTCACTATCAGTATAAACTGGTACCCATCTAAAATAAATTAACAAAATAAATATCTGAATGTTCCTGCTAACAAAACACATTCAAAAATATTATACAAGTACTAATAATCTTTAAAATATACCCTTCTGATGATTGATAGACATTTTTATCCTCCAGATTTAAAAGATAGGGTACACTTGGACCACATAGATCCACATCAAGAATACCGACCTGGAAACATTATTTTTTAATCAATATACACAACATAACCTAATTATTAATATCTGATAAATTACCTTGAAACCAGAAACTTTCAATGCAAGTGCTAATTGTGTACTAATTGCTGATTTTCCTACCCCACCCTTGCCGGAAAGCACTAAAAATACATGTTTTACTTTGTCTAACATTGCTCATTAGCTATAAACACAAAATAAAAATTTTTTAACAATCTCATTCAGAATATATTCAATAAAAAATAATTTTTGCGTTGATGCACGCTCAACGCCAACTGTTTTTTTTTTGTCAGTTAATTTTTAGCTTTGCAATCTCACGTTGGTGTTTTCTTATTATTTTTGATAAATCCACGATATCGTGCTTGCGTATATGTTACATATATACAGACAAAGTACATAAAAAAATACGAAAGGCATATATGTGTATATATATATGTAATATGTACACTACTGCTGCATTTAAATTCACATTTTATTTGCTGAATTAGAATTTAGAGGGAGTTGGAAGTATTGTTTGTCAATGTCAATATGTGTAGTAATATTTACTTAATTATTAAAATTCCCTTATAAAGTGTATTTTGATCATGCAATATATTCTAAATATATATTTATTACACATACATATGTGTGTTGTTGTCATTGCCTCGTTACTATTGGCAACCACAGGCAACTAGTTGTTAGTCTGATTTTGTGGCGGTCTCATGCAATTTACAATAATCAATAGTATTGTATTTAATTGTCAATTAAATAATGTAATTTAATATTATCAATATAATGGTGAGTTATTTTTTAAAATATTTGTTTTTACTTTATTATATGTACTGATATTTATATGCAATGTTTATTGGAATATTTATTTGAATGGATATATTTTAGATACTCTCGAGAATAAAACCAGCCTTGACGGATAATAATAGAAGGACATCAAATGTTCGTAAAGATGTCCCAAAACTTGATGAATTTCTTGATAAACGTGATTATTCTGGTGCATTAACTCTTGTTGAATTCAATGCATCTGCTACGAATAATAATGTCGAGACTGATATGTGGATTGCATATTGTAATTTTCATCTTGGAAATTATAAAAAAGCAGTAATGATTTACAATGATGTGAGAAAAAAGGAAAAGATTTCACCTAACATTTCAACGACATTGGCATGTTGCTATTTTTTTCTTGGAATGTATCATGAAGCTAAAGATGCTCTCAATGATGCTCCTGAGAGTAATTTAAAAAATAGATTACTTCTTCATTTAGCACATAAAATAGGAGATGAGGAAAAACTCAAGATTTATCATGAAAAACTTAATGATATTATTGAGGATCAATTGTGCCTTGCATCAATTCATTATCTCAGAGCACACTATCAAGAAGCTATTGACATTTACAAAAAAATTCTTCTTGAAAATAGGTAATTGAAATGAAAAAGAAAATAAATTTTTAAATAATGTATAATATACAATACAATAAATAATATTTTTTTTTATTTGATGACAGGGATTACTTAGCTTTGAATGTGTACGTAGCACTTTGCTATTATAAATTAGATTACTATGATGTAGCCCAAGAGGTATTACAAGTTTATTTACAAAAATATCCAAACAGTGCAATTGCAACGAATTTAAAAGCTTGTAATCATTTTCGTCTTTATGACGGAACTACTGCTCAAGCTGAAATGAAACAATTGGTGGAAAAAACAGCTAGCACTTATTACAGCTTTGGACACGATTTAATTCGTCACAATATAGTTGTAAGTATAAAGACATTAATAATAAATAAAACTGATACAAAGATATTTAATTTTATTTACATGTTGATATTTAAAAAAATTATTAAAGGTATTTCGGAATGGAGAAGGCGCCTTGCAAGTTCTTCCAAATTTGGTGGACGTAATACCAGAAGCCCGATTAAATCTTGTTATTTATTATTTGAAGCATAATGACATTCAAGAAGCATTTAGTTTGATAAAAGATCTGGAACCAGCTGTACCTCAAGAATATATTCTTAAAGGCATTGTTAATGCAGTAATTGGTCAAGAAACTGGTTCTCGTGAGAGCATTAAAATTGCCACTCAATATTTTCATCTTGTTGGATCTTCTGCATCTGAATGCGATACAATACCTGGCAGACATTGTATGGCTGCTTGTTTCTTTCTTCGTCGTCAATTTGAGGAAGTTCTTGTGTATCTCAATTCGATAAAGACATATTTCTCCAATGATGATCATTTTAATTTCAATTATGCTCAGGCTCAAACTGCTGCGGGATATTTTAAGGAAGCTGAGGAGGCATTTATTTTAATTCGAAGTGAACATCTTAAAAATGATTATATTTATATAAGTTTATTGGCTTATTGTTATGTGATGAATAAAAAAGCACAATTAGCTTGGGAATTATATCTTAAAATGGAAACTTCAACTCAATCATTTAATCTTCTGCAATTAATTGCCAATACATGCTATAAAATTGGTGAATTTTGGTATGCTGCTAAAGCTTTTGATATGCTAGAGAAGATGGATCCATCGCCGGAACATTGGGAGGGTAAACGTGGAGCATGCTGTGGTGCCTTTCAATATATTGTTGCAGAGAAACAACCAAAGTATTTTTATTTATTAACTATTGTATGTTATTGATTTTATTAGACATTTAATTGATGATGAGTAAAATTTTTTTATATTTTCAGAGAGTTGCTGTCGGAAGTGATTCAACTTTTAAGAAATACGTCCAATTCCCAAGTGGAACAAATTATTCGCGTTATGAGAAAATGGGGAAAGGACAACAAAATTCCATGTTGAAATTCGTTAGAATGTGTATATTTTATATTCTTTTATTCCATCCATATAATAATATATCAAATTATATCATTTTTTGCACAAGAGTGGATTCATATTTTAGTTATGTGAATATATCGATATGTATATAGCGTGTATGAAATTTTTAAATAAATTTCAACTATATAATCATAATATATTTGCATGTAAACAAATGTTACATAAGTTTCTTGAATAATATTACATTATTTTATAATTTAAATAATACGTAATCATGTTTTTGATTGGTTGCTCTCTCTGGTGAAATAAAATTTAACTAAATTTGAATGTCGAAAAAACGTTCAATTCTAACTAAATTATTGTTATTTAAATAAATATTTATTATAATGATATATGTGTGTATTAATACATACACGCATACACTATAAAATATATATCGAATACTCATTATTTCATATTTTTTTTATACTTGCTGAATAATTTGTTCTAAAAATATAATCATGTAATTTTTTAGGTTATACACATAACCTAGAAGTATGTGCATACACTGTGTACCATTAATAAGCAAGAGTTTTGTCTATTTTTCTCAATAAATAAAATAATAAATTCATTTAACAATGCTCAGAACATTAATTTCAAATATTTTTCAAGCTAGGCCGTAAGTTTATCAAATTTAATTATTCAATAATATTTTAATCATTTTTCATATGTATATCTAAAAGTATGTGAATGTAAATAAATTTCTCCTCAACAAAATAGGTTAATCAAGGCCATCCCCATACAGCAATTTAGCACAACCCCAATAGTTGCAGCGAAAACTGTTGCGAAAAATGTTCCTAAAGGTGCATGGAGCTATATGGACCTTCCAAGGAAAACGCGGGATAATTTTCCAAGACCTTCTGAAACAAAAAGAGTAAAAACGCATGGATATAAAAAACGAATGTCCACATTGCATGGACGAAAAATAATAATGCGCCGAATTTTACATGGTTGTTATGAACTCTCTCATTGAATTAGTTTCAAATGTAATATATTGTCAACCAATAAAATGTATATTAATTAATCTCATTGTCTTGATTGATTATGATTATGTATAAATTTTTTTTATTGTCAAGTTATTGCAATACATTGTGTGGTCTTAGGTAATTCTATATCAGAGTTAATAACATGTGAATTTTCAGAATCATTATTGAATGATTCTAGAATTTGTTCATCCATTTGTAATTGTTGACATGTCCATAAGAATTCTGGTTGTGGAGCTGCTGTAATTGTAATATCATTTCCTTTCGTTCGAAACCATGGAAGAAACATTTCTCTTAAATGAACGTGCGCCGGAATTATAAGAGTCTTGGCAGATGTTAATTTCAAATGTTGTAATAAATCTTTGTCCAATACAGGTGGTGCATGTGCAGCCTCAGTAAATGGACTGATATTTATGTATTTACCCAAGACATCTTGAGCTCTAGAACCATATATTCGATCACCCAATATTGGACTCAGTAATATAGTCGCAGCAAAAAGTCTAACTGCATGCCATTGACTAGTAGACGATTTTATTTCTAATAATGATGCCAAATTGTGAGTAGCAGCACAAAGAACTTTAAATTGAACGTTGAGAATTTTTATATCACCTCTGTCCCTTTCATTTTTACCCCAAGTTGAAACAATATGTGGCTAAATTTAACAAATAAAATTATTATTGAATCATCGAGGGAGAATAAAATTTATTTTTATAATTACCTGAGATGATGTTGAGCCAGGATTGGTAACAGGTTTCATGGCAACTCTTCGTTCTCCATCACGATAAATTGGTACTCTTCTCGTGATAGTCCAATACGTTCTAGGAATTATTCTCGCTCCCTCAGCTCTTTTCATTGATTTATCAACAGCCTGAGTAATTTTATCATTGGCACTTAATAGCATTACCCCTGTTGTGAATCTAATAAAATAAATCAATTATTTAATTGTCCAATCAATAGGAAAAATCAATGATTGTATTAATTTATTATTCATTTAATATTTAAATTAATTTATACCTTTCAGGAGTTTTGACAATTTTTAAAGAATCATATCCCAATTTTTCAGCAATAGACGGCAAAGTGTCAGCTATTGTATAATTTTTTTCACCAATTATTCCACTTGGTGTATTCTTTTTTGTTATAGCATTCGTACCTCGGGGTCTTGCTGAGATACCATAAGGTTTATTAATTGCCACTAAACCATCTAAATATCAAAAATAATTTTTATTATATTGTATTTCATAACCTAACTTTTTTTAAAATATCTGTAAATAATTTACCATTATTGTATATAATTTGATTTAAAATACTATCTGTAAAGTCAGTTAGAGATTTCCATGGATGAAGTTTACGATATGGATGAAGAGCTGTTTTTTTATCCATAATATTTTTCTTCTTTGTTGGATACTTTGCTTGGCCATTGGTATGATTTAATCGAATATTAAATAAAAGACACCTGAATATTGATCTATTTCCAATCATGATGAATAACAATGGATTTGTATTAATTTCCGTATATTTCTAATTTCTTGTTTGTTTCATATTGCCATTTGTAAACATAAAAAATATATATTTATAATATACAGTACATATATAATAATACAATAGTATGTATGAGAATATTTAAAAACACGTGAGATTGAAAAGATGAAGCTCTATTTCTATGAATTTCAATTTGCACTTTTTCAGGTTAGGTTAGGTTATAGATGTACATAATATAGCTATTGATATATGTATATGCATATGTACACATATATTTTTTAAGAAAAAAAAAAAGATAAAAAAGAATAAGTTATTCCATGCTATGACGTCACAACGCCATCTCGCCTCTGATGCACGCTGGGAAATGTGTCTGCCATTTTGAATGGCATGGTTCTTTACTCCAAAGTGCGTTGATGACGAGAAATGGCGATAATTGGTGAAAATATTAGTGTTGTGTTGCATACAAGTTCTTGAGAACTTGATCTTAACGTGAAAATAGTAAATATACAATTGTATAGCCATGGATGCCGTGAAAGCATTTAATGCAGAGGTAATACTTTTCACAGTACACTTCATGTGAAATATATATTTTGGAGGTCACCGTGTTGGGGTAAACCCTCCCTCATAATTTACAATGATGCCGATCGTAGAAAACATGCTTTATATTGATAAAAAAAATCAATCATTTGTGTTAATGCCATTTAGTTTTTATTGATTATCATTAATTTTGAATTTTTATATGTTTAGATGAATTAGATTAATGATATGAAGCCTCAACAAATTGACGTAGCACTTCACTATATATTTTCTTAATCATTAATTGACTTTAATACTGTTTTTAGCTTTCTGCTCTGTATGATGTCAAGCCACCAATTTCAAAAGCCAAGATGAATTCGCTGACTAGAGGCGCAATAAAAGCCATAAAATTTTATAAACATGTTGTACAGAGTGTAGAAAAATTCATTCAAAAAGTGGGTATTTAATACTGTTAATTATTGAACATTAATATAAATTAAATATACAGTTTATTAATGTATTTATTTAATTGTTTATTTCAGTGTAAACCAGAATATAAAGTTCCTGGTCTTTACGTTATAGACTCGATAGTAAGACAGTCTAGACATCAATTTGGCGTTGAGAAAGATGTGTTTGCACCGAGATTTGCAAAAAATATGCAAACAACTTTTCTCAATTTGCTCAAGTGCCCACCAGAGGATAAAAGCAAAGTTATAAGGGTGCTCAATTTATGGCAAAAAAATTCAGTCTTTCCACCAGAGGTTATCCAACCTTTATTTGATTTAGCAGATCCAAATCATCCAATTCATAAGGAGCAGGGAATTAATTCTAATGGGGTATTGAATACGGCTCCTGCGAATAATATCAATAATCTTGGTTCAATTACGAAGACTCCACCCTCGGGAGTGAAGAACACACCAAAGGATCAAAAAATTTTTACAGCGAAGCCAATTGATCCAGTTTGGTTGGCGCAGACGAAATTGGAAACTGCAAATATGGTAAATGCTAATAAATTATTGGGACAATCAGGTGCAAATCAAGTTGATGTTTCATTTCTCGATCAATTACAACATCTTCAGCAATTGCTCCTGAAAAAACAAGAGGCTGCGAACGAGAACCAGAGTTTAGTGAAATTTGATAAGAAACTCTTAGACTTTGACTATGGGGAAGAGGAGGATGACGATATTATACTGGCAAACTCACCGACAGCCGCAGCAACTGCAGTTGGTCAACACAATGCTGTTACTAGTGGTAGTCTTGAGAGCTTAGGTTTGTTGTTAACTAATCCCGAAGTACTGCGACAGCTGCAAACACTTCAGCAGACAATGCAAGGTAATGCGGCAACTGCCCAACACGAGATGGAAGAAAAAATGCGAAAATTACAGCAAATGAAACAGCAAGAAGAGGAATTTGATAAACATTTGGCTCAAACTGTACCAAATCTTCCATTTGCATCGGAATGTGATTTAAAGCCCTCCGATATTCTTAAACCAAATCAAAATAATGTTTATGGAAATGTTGTAGGACTTATGCAACAGGATATGAGTCAACCACCGCCGGGTTATCCGCCGGCATTTGTTTCACAGCCAACTTCAGTAATGAGACAACAGCAAACTCTCCATCAAAATCAGAAAAGTCCACTTTTAGATGAGCGACAGGACTCGCAGGATTATCAATTACCACAGACAAGGCGCGATAGCAGCAGCGTGGAAATTGTTAATTTAGATTCAATCAGATCGCAAAGTAGATCACCCGAACGTTTTCGGCGTCACAGCAGATCACGCTCACCTCGACACAGAGGACGAGACAGAGATCGTGATAGAGAAAGAAAATCACGCTCTAGAAGTAGATCTCGACGTCGCAGATCACGTTCGAGAGATCGTAAGCGCGATGATAGTCGTGAAAAAACAACAGAAGAAGAGAGAGAAAAGCAACGTGAAAGGAGAAAACGTGGCTTACCGCCAATTATTAGGGAAAAAATGAGTGTATGCAGTACGACACTTTGGGTTGGACATTTGTCTAAGCTCGTTCATCAGGAGGAGCTTTCTGATACATTTGGCGAGTTTGGTGATATTGTCAGTATTGATTTAATTTCACCAAGAGGCTGTGCCTTTATTTGCATGAATAGGCGACAGGACGCTTATCGTGCTTTAACAAAGCTGAAAAATCATAAAATGCAGGGGAAGGCTATAACATTGGCATGGGCACCAGGAAAAGGGGTTAAAGGCAAAGAATGGAAAGATTATTGGGAAGTAGAGCTTGGTGTTAGCTACATACCATGGAATAAACTTAATAATGTATCGGATCATGATCTTGAATTACTTGAAGAGGGTGGAATGATAGACGAGGACACTCTACCTCCTCGATTGATCGGTAAAAAATTTATGAAAACATATTTTTAATTATTTATTCAATTATGCAAGTTTAATCTAGTTGCATGCAGTGTCTGATAAATCCTGGGCAACTTGAACCAACTTGCAATAATAACTTTGGATTATTGAGCCAATTGAGAAAGCTTAATTCTCTAGTGGTCAAGCAAATCTAACACAATTTGATAAAATATTGTTATTAATATTTAGGGATTTTTTAATAATTAGAATTATATGTTATATTAATTTATTCATTCATTAACAGGAAAATTGAAACATTCATCAGGAATAAATGATGGATCAACGGGGATGCCAATACAAATAGGCGGTGCGCCGATTCCTACTTTAACTGATGGTATTGTGAATGTTATGCCGCCGGTGTCAGGAAATCAACAGCAACCAATGGTGGATACAAGCCAACCACCGCCAATTAGAGCAAATCCGTCAACAAATTTAATGCCACCTAATAGTGCTCAGTTATCTATGATACCTCCTGGATTTCCCATGTCTGGTGTACCTCGTGAGTCAAGTTATTAATTTGTTTATTCATTCATATGTATATCATTTTTATATTTAAAAACAAATGAAGTGATGAAAAAATTATAATTATAAATAAATTGTACAGGTATGATGGGTCCAATGGGTTTGCAAATGGCACACGGATTGATGCCTAATGTACCTATTGGTGTTCCACCGCCAAATATGCAGGGTCTTCTTGGTCCTCCAGGAATGATGCAATCGATGCTTACATCGTCAGTGAATTCACCTTTCGGCACCGGAGTTGGTGTGGGTCTATTAACTCAAATACCACTTCCTGCACCAGCTGCACCATCAGATAAATCTAATTCAACAGGTACGGTTGTTTAATATTTAAATTTATAATAATACCCAATGCGTGAACAATCGTTTATGAATTATTACATACTGTACTCATAAAATTTCAGGTATGCCTCATAATGTACCACCAATGGGTGTACCACCTCCTACAGGAGAAACAAATCTACCAAATCTTCCAATGTTACGTCAGCCATTTGGTGTGGGCCCACCGCCACCACCAATTCAAATGCCAATGCAGGCACAGCACTCCGATGATATGGACGTTGAAATGGAAGATGCAATGCCTCAAAGCTCAATGAATTTACAAAAAGATAAGCCGCCTACTTTGAGCGATCAATTGCTCGCGGTGATGGGAAAAGGTCCTGGAATGAATGAACGAATGGACAATGATCAACGGGATTTAAGAGATAGAGATAATAGAGAGAGGGATCGTGGCGATAGAAGAGATCGTGGCCGAGGAGAACGAGACGGAAATGATATGCAAGGTGATCGTGGACGTGATCGAGGCAGAGGACGAGATCGTGGACGTGATAGAAGAAGAGAAGGACGAGATCGCGATAGAGATGATCGCAGAGATCGGGGCGAGCGTGATATGAGATCTCACGATGGACCACCAATGCCATTGACAGGACCAATTTCCGGTATAGGGCATGCTCAAGAGTCGGAAATGGCTCCGAAGAAAGATAAAATGAGTCTTGCTGATAGATTACGACAATTGGCAGACGGTACTTTACCATTGGCTATCGATGATAGAATGGATCGTGGTATGAGAGGAGATCGAAATGATCGCAGTATTGAACGTGGTGATAGACCACCACAATTTGAAGATGTTCCAAATATACGACGACCTGGTGATGGTCCACCATCATTAATGGATCTTCCTAAATTTCCGATAGTACCAATTGTACCCACTGATCGTCCAGATTTTGGTCCCAGAGGTCCTGATTTTCGAGGCCCTCAAGATCTCCGTGATTTTCCACGTGGTGATCGTCCAGGTTTTGGAATGAGGGGAGGTCCAGCAAGAGGGCCTATAGACGATTTTCCTGATCCGAGGATGCTTGGTGGACGATTTCCGGATGAGTTTGACAGACTTCATCCAAATGGACCACGTCCAGATGATTTTGATCTTCGGTTGGGACTTGATTATGACCGAGGTGAGCATCGTGTTCGTCATCCAGTCGATGACTATGAAGCAGAACGATATGAATTTGAAAGACGGCAAAGAGAAGGATTTGACCCAAGGATGTCTGAAGGATATGATCCACGTTCACATCCAGAGCATCCCGATTTCGATCCCAGGAGACGAGAATTCTTTGGACACATGGATCCTGGGTTTGGACCACTGATAGGTCCAAGAGGTCCTAGAGGCCCAATAGGACCCGATGGGTTTGGCTCGAGGTCATCAATGGGATCGCGTGGTCATGGTAAGCTAATAACATTCAATTATTATTTATTTATTTATTTAATTCTTTATTTAACCAAAAAAAAAAAAAATATTTTTATTTTCCTTCTAATATAACAATTTGAACACGAATTTTAAGATTTGTCTCCTGTAGGACCACCAATGTTTCATCCTCGAGGAATTGGCCCGCGAGGAATGCGGCCTGGATTACGTCCACAATACGGACCGCGAGGCAGTGGTGGCGGTCCGCCGTTTGATTCACGAGGGGAAGGTGAAGCACCATTTTACAGAACACCATTTGACGATAATCGCGGTGGTCCACCATCTTCTGGACATATGAGACCACCGCAGTATGGTGGATCCGCCGGTGGTGGACCACCGATGACAGATGGTCCATGGAGAAATCAAGAAAATGGCCCACCAGGAGTTTGGATGAATATGGAGGGTAATAATGGGATAGAGCCCGATGAGCTTGGCCGTGAAAATCAGATGAATCAACGTGAAATTGCAAAAGGCCACGGGAACAAACATCAGGATCGTGATAAAGATAATAGAAACTCGAGAAATAGAAAATCTCGATGGGGCAATGCCAGTCCATCGCCATCCGATCATACTACAGATGTGACTGCATCCGAGCAAGATTTTGAGGATGATAGAAAACCAACATCTGAAAATGATGTTGATGTAAATCAAACTTTTCGTAATGATGATAATCCTGATGCAAAACTTAACTCGGATGAAATTCCACCTGTCGAACATCAAGCATCACAACAAGTATTGTCAGAAAGTACACAAGAGCTTGTTGAAGAGACTGACAATACGAGTGCAAATAAAAATGTGGACAATAGTGATGAAATAAATCCAGTGCCATTGGCAAATAATACAGAAAATCTGCCAAGCGAACAATTTGAAACAAAAAGTGATAAAGTTGAAGTGAATGAGTTTGTCAAGTGTAAAGATTTCTGTCGACAAGAATCCGATATACAGCCGGAAGTACCAGCAACAATTGAAGATGAAGCAACAACAGCAATGGAAGTGGATCAAGTAGAAAGTAGTTCGCACGCCAGTGAACAAGTTGTAACTGAAAACACTGATGAAACGTTATAACGGATTTAAATACACTTTTGGGACGATAAAAGTGACCAAAGTAAGAGACTATATTGGATCTGTTGGATCTTGTGAGGCGAGTTGAATTGTAAGTTTTACAATTCTGTGTAAATATGCGACAACAACAGAATCAATTTAATAATGGAGGAGGTTAAAAGTAGGAAAAAAAAAGAGACAAAAAGAAAAGATGTTGAATTTTTTTGAAAATTTGAATTTAGATATGATTGGATTTGGAGTGGTGGAGGAACTGAGTGAATCCAGTGAGTCTCAATTAGCACGTATTTCATTTTTTCACATAATTTTTCTTCATTTCTTTCACTCGGAAAAACAGAACATAAAAAAAAAAAATATATTCTAGGAATATATTTGTTTGATCTATAAATAAGTTTGCCCTAAAATGTGAATTGCTGCTAAAACATATTGCTGTGATAGTGAACACAGGACCTATACTATACTACTATAATATATTACCGAATGTACCTTGTTAACAGAGTCACAACGTTCAATTGGTGACATGAATTATTTGAACTTGCTAGATAGATTCATTTGATATATTATCAACAAAATATTGCCATTATTATTTGATTTTAAATTATTATGAGTGGAAAGGCAACAAGACAAAAATAAGAACAATAAGATCAAAAATATTGAGCATCTGATGAAGTCTGTGTCAGGTTATATACAATTAACATAATTACAATTTGTTTATTTTTTATCTATATCAAAGATTAAAAAAAAAAATTTTTTTTTTTCTTTTAATGTCATGCTTGCATCTAAACAAATATAGTAATCAAGCGAGTACTATACGGCGACAGTATTGCTCCACAACAAATATCAGGATGAGTAAAAAAGAAAATACTCTAATGATTAGTAATTTATTGAATTGTAAATAATTTTATATTTTTCTAGCAGAAAAAAAAAAACAAATTTAATAACATTATTGTGCAGATAGTTGCTCAATCAATGAAACGTAAATAAATATTTTATACGTATTGTTTTTCAATAAAAGCAAATACGGCGTTGTCATTCCAGAGATTTTTTTTCGGCAGCAAATAATTACACAGTGAAACCTTGATATTAATAAACAAGGTGAAATTTTATTCATTATTATAATATTAAAAAATCCAGTTTCTCCATTAATATAAATGAAGAAATATTTAATTCATAACTTCTGCATGAAGAATAATTTCTGCGCGTTGAATTGAATGAACGCCTAATAGGAAAAATTTATTTAAGTCAACAAAACATACGTGGACAAAATTAAAAATACATTTTTTCTTTACTTACATATAAGATTTAATACAGAAAAAAAAAAAATTAACAACAACTAGATTATTAATAGAGTGTAAAAAGCTGGCGATTTCAATAATTGAACAACTCTCGGTTCCTGTGTTCACGCACGCACGTGTTGTCTCTTGCACCCCGCAGCAGCGATGGAAAACTCGCGCTTGCGCTCAAACTGAGTGACAAGTGCAAGGTACTGTTCACATTACATTTATAACAAATTATAAACGATTCGTTCTACGACACACCAAGTGACTGACTGGATTTATATTATTAATAATGCAAAAATATAAATATATGTTTATAATAACTTGAAATAGCCCGCACCACTCCATATGCCATCACCAATTATTTCAATATTTGAGGGTTGACATTATAAAATTAAAGTCATATTATAGCCATCACAATTATATAAATTTATTTGTAATTAAACTCACTTATCGCTTTTAATTCACAATTATCATACAATCTGTTAAATATACGCAATATAATTATTGTTATTAATAACTACGAATAATAATAATATTGTTTATCTGTTAGGGTGAATAAAATCAATTGTCAAAAAGTTCAACGTGTACTGGTTGTGTATTTGCGCATTTTTTTTTCTTTTTTTTTTTTTTGATTTATTAAAATAAGTATTGTTCTAAAATCATTATTCAATCTGCGAATATGTATGTATAGATGACATTTACATACCATGTATTCTATGTATGATATTTACTATTGATGATGTCCGAGGAGTGGTGCTTAAGCGCTACCACTGATTAATAAAATCATTCGACTCATTAATTGTTTATTATTTTAATGTGCTTGGTGTTGTTATAGCTGGTAAATCTTCACAATGTGAAAATATTTTCTTGTAAATCAATGAAAGACTGTAGAAATCAAGGCAATATTGATTGAAAAGAAAATTTAGGTTTCGCATTATATAGTTTATTTTGTTTTTCATTATGATCAAAGCGTACTTCTTCTTCCCATGGTAATTTTGTTTATAAAATAAAACTGACGAATTTATTAAATGAAAGAAAATAAATTAAATATATTGCAATACTTTTCTCATTACTACGTGATAAAATGTAAAAAAAAAAAAAAAAAAAAAACAATATAACATCTTAATAGTTTAATAATAGTTATTCTGGCCCATTAATAAAAAGGAAGAAAAAAAATTTAAAGGAATATGAAAATTTTAAAAAGCGCGGCCTGATATTCACATTATTTAATTGATTAATATCATTCGTTGAAATTATGTTATTGATTTTAATATTATTCATGATTGATTGTAGTTATTTGCAAGTAATTGAAAGAAAAAGGCGATCAAATAAATAATAAGAAGAACACAGATAACGTGAATCGTGATTAATTTGAATATCAGACATTTTGATGTTATGGTTATAATAATATATTTATTATAAGGAAAAAAAAAACGAATCAAGTTAAAGATATAATGTAATCATACAAATGACGAGAATAAAATTATAAAACCTTCGTGGAGTAGTTATTGTAATATGAGAGATATATTATGTATAGTCTGTATTCTTCTGTATTTTCTTATTCATCATCAAAAATTCGCGGGTAATAGATATTTTTTCTTATCGTGTAAAATTAAGGTAACCATGGAAAACAATGTTCTCGTCGATCATTGTATGTTTTTTTTTTTTCTAATTTTCTTTTAAATGTCTCGGATGCTAAAATGATTTTGACGGGGTTTGTAACGATCATTTTTTCCCAGAAATTATATGATGGGAATTGAATCGAGACAAAAAAAAACAATCTATTAATCAATTATGTCAACGAGTTTTTTGAAAAGTTAGTTTTTGTTCATTTTATCATTAAAATTTAATGACACATCAGAAATTAGAATTTGAAATATATATATCTGATGTTAATATTTATTTACACACATTTTTTCAGAGTATAAAGTGATACAGAGAGTTGGCGAAGGATCATTTTCACAGGTGTTAAAATGTCAAGACAGAAACACAGGATTATTTTATGCTGGCAAACGATTGAAACGAATTTATAAATCGTAAGCAAACTATTTGTGTCTTTATCATCATATTAAAAATATGTAATGAGTTATTCAATATTATAAATAGAATCAGTGAAATAATGGAAAGTCCAGAAATAATTGTGATGAGAAAAATCAGCCGTCATCCAAATATCCTTTATATGATTGAATTTCATTAGTAAGTGTCGAAACAAAAAAATTGTTTTGTTTAGTAATATCAAACTTAATATCTCTACATCATCAATCAGCGATCCTTTGCCAGGAAAAGTCACTCTGATATTCGAATTAATGGACATGAGTCTATATGATTTGGTGAAAAATCGAAAAGGCCGAATTATTCCAGAGCAAAAAGTGAGAATGTATTTATATCAATTACTTAAAGGACTGGAACATTTACACAAACACGGAGTCTTTCATCGTGATATAAAACCTGAGAATATACTCGTTAAAGTATGCATTAATATTACCAAATCATTAAAATTTTATTCACAAATTAATAAAATGATATGATTAAACAAATGGATTCAGGATGACGTAGTAAAGCTCGCAGATTTAGGTTCTATACGTGGAATTTATAGCAGACCACCTTATACTGAATATATATCAACAAGATGGTATCGTTCACCGGAATGTCTTCTAACAACTGGATATTATGGTCCTAAAATGGATGTTTGGGCTCTGGGTTGTGTTTTTTATGAATTATTAACATTGAAACCACTTTTTCCTGGATGTAATGAAGTTGATCAGATAACCAAGATTTACACAGTACTAGGAACACCTCATGCAAAACTCATTGATAAATTCCAACGCCAGTAAATTAATTTCATTACTTTATAATTGTCTATAACAATATTATTTTTTTTTATTGCCATGATTTTTAGTTCGATAATTTCATTCCCTCAAATTATCATAAATAGTAGTAATAATATTGGTGAATAAAAGCTGAATGAATATTTGTGTTGTGGGTTTAGTAAATCAAAAAATTGCGAGTACGTCTTTCCCAATAAAGGAGGCACGGGATTTAATAATTTGCTGCCACATGTCACAGAAATGGGAAAGGAACTTTTGAAGTTGATGCTTGTTTATGATCCTGAAAGTAGAAGTAATGTTAAAAAATTACTGGAGCATCGATATTTAAATAGCTTCAAGCAAAATAATAATCTAAGACAATCGAGTAGTATTATATTGTCATCTTTATCACAAGACTCGTGTCAATGGCGTAATAATCCAGTTCTTTTGAGTTATATTACGTCTGAAAAACGTCGGATATGTAAAGTAATGTCATTTAGATCAATGATTATGATAATAATGATGAAAAATTTATTTGTGTATTTATTTTTATTACGATATTTTAGCCTTCGAGTATACACCGGTCGAAAATTATGGATGATACATCAACTAAAGCACCAAGAATTGTTACTTCAAGTCCAATAAATACGCGTTCGAATTTTACAATCAATCCTAGTGGTGTGAAAATGATTTTTCCGAATAAAGGCGACTCGACAATGATTCACATTCACGAGTCAAAGCATAAATCATGGAGAACAAATGGCCATTCAATGAAAATTGAACGACACATTAATGAATCGACTAAAACAAATACAAATTTCAGTACGAAATTACCTACAATTAAGTACATTGGCGTTAAAACATCTAAAGAAACTGGAGATGTGACACAAAAAAAATATTCCAATCGCCTTCAAGTTCCCTTTTCTTCTCAACAAAATTTAAGAACAAATGATTTTTATCCTACTTTCAAACACGACATTCAAAGCAGTAAAATTCATTTAGATAAAAATTGCTTCACGTTAGTACATTCTATTTATTTGTTTAAAATTGAAATGACTTTTACCTAATTGTTAGGAATTTTTCTTTGTTTATTTTATTGCAATAGATTTTTACCACAAATAATTCAAAAATCAGAACATCATCGGCCAACAGCAATGATGAATGTATCTGCGCCACAACAGATAACGACTCAAGTGGATGGAGGTAAACGTAAAACTCGTTTAGCAACAATAAACGAAGCTCAGATCAGCGTACCTCATACAACATCGTCCAATATTAAAAGTCCAGCGAAAAAAATTGCTAAACATGAAACAACAACGAAATCATTGGGAAAACTTATATCGACCAAAAAAGTTATAGCACCAACTAGACGTTTACGAGGCAAATAAATAAACCAATCAAGCCTGCATTCATGAATTATTTCATTAAATTTTTGGTTTAATTTTCAAGTAATGTCGAATTAAAATGCTGAATAATTGGAGTGATGAAAAGTACTATATTTTTTTACAATACATGATCGATTGATTGATTGATTGATTGATTGATTGATGATGACTATTTATGAAAAACATTTTATGACACTTCAATAGTAATATATATATACAATGGATAAAAAATTCCACATAACTCTTATCTCTCGTGTTTTTATACTTTATAATTTATCGGATTTAATAAAACATAATGTACTTTTATTGTGTAAATTTAATTATATGATGCATATTACTATTGTTAAATTTTATTGCGTTATATCATCGGGGGAAAAAAAAAATTCGTCCGTTGCACAATGTTTTGTGTGTGAATTCGTCAATCAAATGGTCAGTTTTATTTTAGTGAGACATAAAATGTAATTTTAGCCGTGAACTACACTTACGTTTTAATTGAGAATATAAATGTGGAGATCACAATTTATTTGTGCGTTTTCATTCAGTCGGATATTGCATCTTTTCGATAAAGATTTATTTTCAAGCAACCAGGATTTACTTCGGAGAAACTGTGGGAACACACAAGGAATTCATTATACAATATTAAATTAATGGAAAGTTTTAAATTAATATTAAATTAAAATTTATTCTCACCGTATATTCCGAATTAATAGTCTCTTTGAAACTGCAGGTTTTATTTTGCTAGTTCTATTATTGCTTCTTGCTCCACGGCCTGTGATAATATATAATATTGACGATTTTCTTCTGTTACTTTTAGCTAGTTTACCCAAATGATAATCTAAAAATTCATCCAAGGCCTGCAATGCTTCGGTGACATATAAATAATGAAGATCCAATGTAGTATCATTATCACCAAATATCTGATCTTTTACCAAGGCACTAGCCACATCAGAGCGAACAGTCTGAATATTTTTTGAATGTAGTCGTGCCTAAACAAATGAAAAATTATTAAAAATTAATGAATGATAAGTTAGTAAAAAAGAAATATTTTACTTACAACTTGTGAATAATAAGCAGCTACTTGAGGATAACCGCGTCTATAAGCTTCTGCAGCTTTATTGAAATTGTCAATTCTCAATGAGAATTGTCTTTGAGCTTCTTGTCTTGAGTTTGCGACTTTTGTCACAATACTTTTGTGCGGTGATCTGTCACTACATTTACTGTCAGATCGAGCAACAATAATTGGCGCGCTACTTCTAGATTTGAGCAAATTATCATGCATACTTTCTTCCTTCATTCGCTCCGAAACATTATGTGCAGATTTTTTGAACGTGTCACACGGCGTGATTGACCGTCCAGTATTTGATTCAATTATATCAAAAGTCTCTTTGAAATTACCATTGTGAGCTTTGAGAATATCATCAAATATTTCTGGATCCATGTCAGGTATTGATTCATGAAGCATTTGACGTGACAATCGTGAGGCCATGTCTTCTGGCTTATCGTTAACTAATATTGATTTTAATTCATTTTTATAACTCGCCAGTGCCAATTCCATGTCCATTATCTCGTTAAGGTTTGGAACATCAGACTCGCATTGAACACTGGAAGATCCACGAGCTTCTTCCATTTCCATTTCTCGTTCAAGTGATTTAGCAAATTCAGCATCTTTAGCTATCATTTGATCCAATTGCTCATGACGAACATTTAATTGCTGATACATACTTTCAATCCATAGAGCATACAGTTCTTGAGCTATTGATTTTTTTATTGAAATTATTGGTTGGAATCCATCGGGCATATGAAAATCCGGATTTCCAAATTGATTTTCTAATGTACGAACAAATTCACAGCCTAAATTTAATTCTATTGTTTCTTCAGGCTCGGGACTTTTTTCACTCTCAGTTAATTCTTGTTGATTATCTGATTCTGTTAAGTGCAATGATGCATCATCAAAAATATCTGCCTCGACATTGTCTACGTAATCCATATCATTCAAACTTTTTACATCTATCTCTATTCCATCATGTTTGTCGAGATAATATTCATTAAAATATTCAATCGAAGTTTGATTTTTCATTAGGTCCATATCACATGAATTTGTTTCTTCACAATAAATTGTATCATTGTTTAACATTGATGGAGATTCGGGATTGATGATATCATCAGCTACGTCTGTTTCATTAGGAACTTTGATAGTTACATCATCGGGAACACCATCAAGCAAAACTTCAACTGTCCAGTCGAAATTTTTCATACATTTCTCATAAATTTCCGATAAATATTCACGTGGAATATTTGGAAATAATTCAATCAATTCAAAAACACGGTCAACACTTTCATTTTCGTCATTTAAATCTGGATCATTTTTTATATTAAATACATCACCGGTCATTGAGCTTTTATCAAGCATCAATTTAGATTTTGGGCGTTCTGGATGCATTACAGGTGATCCCTCATAAATACGTCGACTAGATGCATTTATAACTCGATAGCCAGGCTCTGAAGTTCCACCTACATAAGCAACATTGAAGTCATAATGCGTTGTATTTGTGGATGCGTCTGCTGTTGATACACTTCCCAGGTCAGTAATTAATTCAGTGGTCATATTCACTATTGGAATATCGTCAAGGGGGAATGGTGATTCTTTCCACGTTATTCGATTAATATTATTCAAATTTTCACATTGTTCTGGATCATCTTCTACCACAGGAGAAGGGCTGATCGGTGTTGTTGATCCAAGCTCTGCATCTTCATTTAATTTTTCCGACTTTTCACATTGAATATTCGATTCATCTTTTAATTCAAATTTATTTTGTGGTTCAAGATGATAATTATCTTGTTCTGTGCTTACTGAGGCGCCAAGATCTACGACTTGATCTGTTTCATCCGATGACACTTGATAACATTCGATTTCATCTGATTTTTCACTGACAGATTTTTCTTTATACTTTTCCAATGCCTGAAGATTATCTGTACGTATTTTGTTATCATCTTCGACATCTGGGACTGTTTCTTGTACAGTATTGCTTCCTAAAATTGATGTCTTTATCATGTTTAAAAATGAACCGAGGGTAGACTTTGGGGGTGATGCATCAAACATTTCCAAATACTCTTCATGTGATGTTATTTTATCAATTTCCTCCTTGCAATTTTCATTGACATATGAATCCTCATCAATTCCAATTGATTCCACGGATTCAAGCTCTGTTGTTTCGTCAGTTGACGGCAATTTTGAATCGTCAGTATCTTTACTTTTCGTTTCTTCTACAGATTCTGAATGTTTCATAGGAACATGATTGATTTGATCTGTGTCAATAGACGAAGAAGTGCATGGTGTAATATTTTTGTATTGTTGCACTTGAGCATGTTGCGATATTTTCATAATTTCCATTGGAGCTTCTGCAATCGCAGTGTCCTCAGTAATTTCCGTAATAATAACCGTTGATTTTTTTTGCTCGAAACCATCAAAGTTCGAACTATATTCTATTGTTAATGATTCAAAAAATTGATTTATATCATGAGACTCTAATTGATCCTTTTCTGTTAGCGATGATGTCTCCATTGGTGTCGTTAACAATGTTGGATTTACTGTAAAACATTGTTCCTCTTTCCCAAATTCTTCATCTTGTTTTCGCATTTGATCAGCATTCATTGGTAATTCTTGAGGATTGCAAAAATAATAATCATCACGATGATCACTGTGAAACGTTTGTCCATTTAGTAATACAGTAAAATCCCAACATTGAGATAAAACATTTTTTTTACTTTCAATATCAGCATCTACGTTTAATTCTCTGAGTGGATTATTAACCTCTGAATAAACTAGACTATTTTTACGCTCAGATCCTATCGCACCAAGTGGTTGAAGTAAATAATTATCACCGTCGCTCGAATTTGACGTTTGTTTATTTTTATCAGAAGTTTCGTTTGTGAGATCAGTTACTGAATTTTCTTTTTGATCCTCAATTTTTTTCAGATAATTTAACAATATATTATTTGCATTTTCACCACTCTTCGAACTATTTTTACTCACATTCTTGACTTCATCTCTAATAGTATTTGGAATCTGATTGATGTTTTGCAAAACAGCCATATCTTCATCGGTGAGAACATTTTCTTTATTGATAGATCCAATTTTTTCTGAAGCTATTTCAACAGGATATTTCAATGAATAACGCTCCAATAATTTTTCACCAGTGATACCACGTTCATATCGATTTTGCATTCTAATAATATTATTTTTTGGCACACCGTGAATATTTTTTTTTACCAATTCATTTACATTGTTCGCCCAGGGAGTGTTAACATCTAGAATTTCGATTATATAACCTCGTTGAACAGCCATTGATGCATACGGTCGCATTTCCCATACTTCAAGATTTGTATTGTCAACAATCACTGGAGTTATTGACGATTCAAGAGCATCATAAACACGTCGTTGATTTGAATTATGAGCATCATTCAGTTGAGTTGGATCATACATATACACTCCACGTTTATTCGAGTAAAAGTAATCATCAGTACTGAAAATATACAGTGAAGGATCGCCTTTACAACCGCATATTGTAATGAGACTTTTTGCCAGTGTTGTTTTCCCAGCACCCGGTAAACCTCGAAGAATTACAAGTATTTTATCGCCTCGATAAATAGCTGCCTTAATTCTATCCAATGTTGCTTCATATACAGTTCTATGTGGTGTACTGGGTGGCGAAGCAGTAGTTGTTACTTCTATTTTACTCGATTGAATACTCGGTGGAGATGTTTGAACAGTTGATGACAAAAAATGAGAGACATTCACTGACATTTCCGAGGGGATGTTGTAATCATTAAATTCTTCCTCAACCACAACGTCCGCATCATCGTCATCAGAGCTACATTCAGTTCCAGGCGAACGATAATGCACCTGCAGTCCACACAGTTGACGTGCATTTGTGGATTTATTTGAACTGACATTATGTTTGGGTGGAGTTTTTAAAGATTGATTTTGATTTAATAAATTTGACTCTATTTCAGAAAGTGATGGAGCTTTGGCAGTTTCATAGGCAGTGTAAATTGATGATTGTGACATATCAGATAATTGATTTGGTGTAATCTGATAATTTTGCTTAAATAAATTTGATGAAAAATCATTATCACAGTGTTCCCAAACTTTTACATCATTATTTTTGTTTGGATTGCTTGTTGAATTCCACGGTGAGCATGGTATTTTTTTCTTTTCAATATTTGTTTGTGAGTCATTGAAAGATGTGTCTAATTTAGGTATATTTCCTCTGAATGAATCCATTCTATTTTTTGTTGAATTCTTCTTTAATTGCTCAAACTTATTAAATCCTTCCAATTGTTGTCTCAATTCAACTTCATCCATTTTTAAAATTTCATCATCCAATTGTTCGCTTGTATTATAATTATCGTCTTGCTCATTTTGCAACATACTCGATTTAATTTGAATAATTTCCCTATTTTCTGGCACCTTTGAAGTTTCTACAGTTGCCGATAATGCAATGAGCGCGTCAATAGTTGATTGTAGCTCCCAATCACAATTTTGTGCAAGTGACAGTATAACTTCTTGCTCTAATGTTGTTGCAAACATTTCTGTGACTAGATCAAGCACCATTTGCTGATGATCCTTCTTTTTATTTCCATTATTATTTTTACCTCTGCTCTGACCTTTACCAGACGAAGATGAGGCAATATGAGGCCACGGATCATTTGATGCCATATTTATTATGAGCTTTGTTTCAGCATAACGTACACTGTAATATCAATAATGTAACATTAGAAATATTATACCATTGTCAATAAAAAAAAAAAATGAAAATAAAATATAACAAATAAATACCTGATAATATAAATACATTGATAAACTGTCAATAATTTACAACTACGTCACAGATAAAAAAATTTTAATGACGTATTTTTTACGCACTCACCAATGAATAAATATAAATATCAGATATGAAAATCTAAATAAATAACCAATAAGGTGATAAGTTTATTTATGAATATATAATTGAGATGTAAATGAAAGAATATACATTGGGTGTGAACACTTTAAAAACAAATTAATGAACTTATGGTGTACTGTTTCACGATAAACACATGTTACACACAGTAAGGAAGCAAATATTACAAATACCCATAAGGCTTGAATGCATTGGTATATAAAATATCTACCAATACATACGGGTAAGAATGCCACAGTCCAAATAAATATATCTACAATTATAGATAAAGGATATGTATAACAACGTTGTTTTTACTTTGTTGGCAAGTTGGCATACATGAAAATAACATAGATTATATATGTGTATATTATACACTGATTATGTTGTTGGATTATACCGCTTGATGGCACTATCTCCGCGTTAGCGCGATTATTCAAAATTTATATTTATAAATTTGCTAATGCATAGAGAATTTTTGTTCTATAAATCAAAAATAAAATTGATGCCAGTTGATCTCAATTCTTTATTCTAGAAAATTGTTTTGTATAATATTGAATGGCTTTACTAATTTTCTACTTTTCGAATATGGCGGCCTCAATTATGAGGTGGCGGGTTTTGTGAACTAATTATTTAGGCTAAAATTAGGTTAGGGAATGAAAAATCCGATTGAGGCGCTTTCCGCGTTCAGTTGAGACTCTGAGAGATTGTTTTTTGACGACTGTTTATTATACAATATATAGAGAGTTTGCGAAGTTGTACCATTTGCACTTTTCAAGTCGTACTTTATTTTGTAATCATGTCGAAAGTGGCTACTTATGATGCACACAATGATGGTCCAGGATTTGTGGGAATTTTATTTTGTCAAGAATGCAATAATATGTTATATCCAAAAGAAGATAAAGAAAATAAAGTTCTTATGTACGCTGTAAGTAAACCATAACCGAACATAACCTCAAAATTTCTCATATCAATATTAATGTACACTTTATAATATTAAAAAATTTGTTTCATAGTGCAGGAATTGTGACTATAAACAACTGGCAGACAGTAATTGCATCTATGTGAACAAAATTATGCACGAAATTGAGTAAGTTAATACATATACAAATATATACATATTCATTCACTACTCTTATGCGACAATATTTAAATTATATATTTATTCATATTATTACAGTGAACTGACACATATCGTTGCTGATGTAATATCAGATCCTACATTGCCAAGAACAGAAGAGCATCCTTGTCCAAATTGTCATCATCGTGAAGCTGTGTTTTTCCAAGCACAAACTCGACGAGCTGAAGAAGAAATGAGACTTTATTATGTTTGCACTAATCAACACTGCTCATATAAATGGACAGAATAAATTAAGCATTTATATTTTATTATGTATATATTCAAGCTGTGACTAATAACTTTCTATCATAAACAAATATTTTTATTCAAATTTTCATTGTTTTTCAATATAAGTATCGTACATTTCAAATGTAGCGCCATTTTCGTTAAAAAAAATGGCGCTTATCCTGTTCAACAATGATCAATCTTACTAGTTTAACATTTTCATCTACAATAATAAAAATTATTGAAATGACAATTAAAATATTTCTATTATTTCTTATTACCTCGATTTTAAATAAATTCAAATCTGGCGTGTAATTTATAGGTTATAAATCGTCATTAGCTCTCTGTGAGATTTAACCTTCAATTGCGCCATCTGCAAACCAATACAGTATCCTTATATAGTCATTCGTGTGTGAAAGAGAGAGTACACCCTTCGGGTATTTTCGGTTTTAACTTCCTCAACAACCAATCCTGTTTTCGAATAAGCGAGAAAACAATATATTTCTGTAGTGGGAGAAAATAATACACTTGATGATAAAGATACCGAGTCGAAGATACCCGAAGGGTACCACCAAACTACCAAAAGGTACTTTCTTTCATATGTACAATGCGAGCACGACGACTCATACATACACTTCAGTCATAACAGTCATGACGCTCATGACTTTGGGCTAGTGTGCTTACTCGTGCAGTCTATAAGACGTACATATATATACATACACACTAATTAAGAATTAGTGAACGCGTATATGAAACTAGTGTAGAGATATATGTGCTCATGAAAGATCAATCATGATATGAGGGAAATGAAGAAGACCTCGTGATGTCCAATGTTAACTAGTCGCCATTGTAATCATATTTATTATCAGATCCAAAAAAAAAAAACAAGTACCAAAAATGAAAGTTGAAGGACAATTATTGGTAAAGTGATAAAAATACAAATCATTCACATCAATCTCTCATATCTTATTTATATTCATCTAAATTATTTTCTTCTCAAAGAATAAACATCATCTGAGCCATTTAATTTGTATATCACATACTGTTATTTTTATTCATTCACAAATAAAAAAGTTAAACAGTTTTGCGCTGTTTCTTTGTGTGCATCTGTGTGTCCAGTTGCACTGGTAAGATTAAAATACAAGTCAATAAAACAGTGGTCAAGAGTTAATTGGAAAGTAATCAGCTGAAGAATTATATGAGACATTTCGTCATAACAAACTTCATGTTACGTGTTCAGTGAATTTAAAAACAATGAGTTCCGTTTGGAAAAGACTGCAGAGAGTTAATAAGCGAGCTGCCAAGTTTCAATTTACCGTTTCATATCATGAACTCACTTTGGAAACAACATCTAAGTGGTATAAAACATTTGATTTTATTGTTAGAGAAATATTGAAGGTCAATTATATTAGCTTAATCACTGTCGATTGAATTTTACATTTTATTTTATTTGTTTCTTTTTTTTTTTTTTTCAAATAGGAAACCTAATAAATTAAGTGTAGTATGGACCAGACGAAGTCGAAGAGTCAGTTCAGATCCTTTGGAATGGGAGCCATGCTTGAGCGATCCACTGATTGGTATTGTCAGTTGGGCAGTGCCTGATAATCACACTGTATCAGTGACACTGTTCAAGGATCCGCGTACTCATGAATTGGAGGACAAAGATTGGACCTTTGTCGTGGAAGATGTAAAAAAATTATTATTCATTCAATTTATTTATCTATTACAATGAAAATGACAATGTTTTATTATTAATTTGTGTAATTTATTTTTATTTAATAGGTGTCTTCCACTGGCAAAAGGAGACATATCGCTGCAATAAATATTAATATGAAGAGATATGCAACTTTGGAGTCCAGTCAACAACCACTTAGGTTGGATCTCAAGCCTACATCTAAAAAAATTGTCAGAGCTACACTAGAATGCACTTTGTCTTGTGTATTTCTTAGAGAAGGCAAAGCAACGTTAGTTTTTTTTTTGAGATATTCTGTTTATTTTATTGATTTATAGAATTTACAGATCATTATTGTTATGTTAAATTAAATTTTTCATCTTCAGGGATGAAGATATGCAGAGTATGGCTAGCTTAATGTCAGTCAATAACAATAGTGACATTGCACCTCTAGATGATTTTGATAATGAAGATATCCCCGAGGATGTTGAGGAAGTTTCTTTAAAGAATATAGATGAAATTTTGGATATATCAGCACAAATTGATTTAATGACCAGTAGTCTTACTGAAAACGATATGCCCAGTACTCCAATCAGTGGTGAGTATTATGTTTAATTTTGATGCTTAATTTTAAAAATATATTTCATGTGATTGATAATTTTTTAATTGATTTGATAGTGGCGAGTTTAATTAAAGATGACGTAACAGCGATGAATGATGAAGAAAATGTATGTCGAGGTGTTGGTGTTCAAGCCGCTTTAATTGATAATTTTGTCGACATGTCATTACCGAATAAAAATGAAATCGCTGTTGAAAATGAGTATGTTTGATATGAAATAATAATAATTAATGGGAATGTGACATTGATCTAATTGTTAATTGATTTTTTATCAGTAAAAACACGGCAATGAGGTTAAAATTACAGCCATTGGATTTGAAAAAAAATGATGTCAATGTGCCCAAATTAAGAGAAATAACACCGGGACAAGATTTATTAGAATGGTGCAAAGACGTTACGCGTAATTATTCAGGGGTAAAAGTCACTAATTTAACAACATCGTGGCGTAATGGAATGGCATTTTGTTCCATAATTCATCATTTTAGACCAGATCTCATGTAAATATTTCAAATAATAATTATATTTTATAGTCGACTATTTAAATTTTATTTAACGATAAAAATATTTTTGTTCTTAGCGATATAGAAGCTTTATTACCGCATGACGTCAAAGGAAATTGTAAAAAAGCATTTGATGCTGGCGAAGCATTGGGTATTCCAAGAGTGATAGAACCAGCGGATATGGATATTCTAACAGTGCCGGATAAACTAGCGGTTATGACATATTTATATCAATTGAGGGCTCACTTCACTGGTCATGAACTGGAGGTAAATTAAAAAATCATATGTATATTTGAATGATTGCTTATACATGTAATTATATACTCTAAAAATAGTGAAATAAATATCGATATATAATGTAGGTTCATCAAATTGGCAAAACTACTGACGAGTCATCATACATGATTGGTAGATTCAATACAGACAATAATTCTGATGTGACTGTGCAATTATTTGGTCAGGAAATAATTAATATGCGAAGGAAAGAGGAAATTGAACATAGAAATAATAGACGATCAAATCCATTTGATTATAAAAAAGATGAATCGTGTGTTGTTGATTCATTGAAGAATAAATTACAACTTGGTTTGAATGCAGATATCTTAGATTATGAACCGGGTATGAAAGATAAATCACCAACCAGTGTGAAAGATGTTAAAGATATTATTCTCGCCAGCTCAAAGAGCATTCTCGGCAAAGTATTGTCACCAACAAAAGAAAAATATGTATCACGCGAGAAGGTACATATTATATAATTATGATATTGATAATATTTATATCTATACAATTTTATACCTTAATAAAATATTATTGTAGAGTAAATCTCCGCCACGGTCACTTCATGTTCAACAACGGCCAATTCTCATGACGAGACGTCAATTAACTGATCCATTTGGCTCAGACGACGAAGATGAGAATATTCAAGTGGTGGATGATAAATGGTCTCAATCAATATCTATTACTAAATTACCCACGACGCCGCGAGACGTAAATATTATTAATCAATTACTAAATAATATTTTTATTATCATCGCTGTATAGAAATTTAAAAAAAAAAAAAAAAAATACGTCTGTAATAAAAGCATAACATTAAAATCTTTTTTTATTTTCGTCATAGGATTTCATTGAGCGTGGAAGACGAGCAAACTCAGAAGACCGTGGAGCAGTTTCACCAACTTACATCAGTGAATCGCGTGTACAGCATGTAATTATTTCATGGCATTAAAATTAAAGTTCAAGTATAATACCATAATAATGATATAATTATTTAATTCATGGTATATGACTTAATTAATTAGCCATTGGTTACCCGACATGATGAGCTACGTGAACGTGCCAGGCAGTTATTGGAACAAGCAAAGAACCAAACAAAATCATCAGCGATGCCATCTCCAGTATCTAGTCCTGCTGAAGTAAGTTTATCCAATTAATAATAAATTAATTATTTGTAAATAATAAATTTACAATGGAATTATTGACTGATAATTTGATTTATTCACAGAATGATGATGATAGACAGCAACAATTACGAGAACGGGCACGACGGCTGATAGCAGAAGCAAGAATGGGCGTTGTTGTAACACCAAGCCAATTAACAGATGATAATAGCAGTGACAGGCGTTCCATAGACGATCAAAATAATAGTCCAAGGCGAAGTATAACACCTTCAACGCCAGGCGATCGATTGAGTATAAAAGTGAGTACTTTCTTTTTATTTCATAGCGTTTCATTGTGTGTTAGTGGGTGAAGGATAAATATTAAATGATGTATGTATTGAAAACTCTTTATTTGTTGTTTCAGTCTGAATATAATGGAAATATATTGGCTAATGCAAGTGCGGCTGACAATGATAAAAAATGCAATTCCCCATTGTATTCATTCTCGAAAATTATGGAGAGAATATCGCCAGAAAAAAATAGCCCAGAGAGAAGTCCACAAACATTACGTGGAGTAAGTAATACATTGATTGATTGTGTAGTGAAAGATAAATTATAACAAATTAATATATCGATATTTAAAAATTTCAGTTGGGCAAAGATATGACGTCTTATATGCAAAATGAATTGGAAGCTATTGAGCGTGAATCAAGTCAAATAGATGTACAGGCGGCAAAATTAGAAAAACAATTACGCGCAGCGATGGAAAGTGATAATGAAGAAGATACAGAGCGATTGATGTCACATTGGTTCACATTAGTAAACAAAAAAAATGCTTTATTGCGACGACAAATGCAACTTAATATTTTAGAAAAAGAGGATGACTTAGAACGACGTTTTGAACTACTTAACCGCGAATTACGGAGTATTCTTGCTGTGGAAGATTGGCAAAAGACTGCTGAACAAAAATTACGGGAGAATTTACTGCTAGAAGAACTTGTTTCTATTGTTAATAAGCGTGACGAGTTGGTGCATCATCTTGATACACAAGAACGAGCGTATGTTGATATTTTTATTAATGATTTATAAATTATTCTAGGTTGTTGATGTCATTTATTATTATTTATTTATTTATTTATCTATTAATTTTATTATTTTGTCTTACAGAATTGAAGATGACGATGAAATTGAACGTGATTTATCGCGTGCAGGGTTAGCACAACGAAACAAAAATTGCATTATCCAGTGAATTATCGGAATATAAAACTGATAATAATATATTCAATTTCGTCGTATTGTGTCAAAGTTACCAAAGAGATGAAAGAATGTTATCGAAACGGCATATGAATTGGTTCTCACTTCAATTTGTTAATAATTCATGAACTGATTGCTAGTTAATTACTAAGCTACAAAAATACTGGTGTTAAAAAAAAAATATGCACTAGTTAAAAGTGTATATTGGCGATGAGAAACTTAATTGGATTGTTAATCGAGCAGAGTTAATTGTGCGTTTAAGATTTTATTTTATTTAATGCAGACGCGATTAAAACTGAATATCGTACTAAAAATTATGCGAGATGGAAGTTAAAGTTGTTCGCCTAGATATATTATAATTATATAGTAAAATCCATTGAACTGATTTGTAGTGAATTCCACTGATACAAATTTAGATTGTATTTGTGACACGAACAAAACAAAAATCTAATCATTTTTCTCTTGCTCATGTTTATGCCTCAAGTGATTGGTCTCATTGACCGTGGTGAGATTAGCTTAGATATATTAAGTCAATTTGCATAATATGCGTATGCCTGATTATCTAAATCTGTTACATAAAGAAAGAAAAATTTTTTTTTTTTTATGAGTATAGACATCACGTAATAAATATTTTTTTAGTTCGTCTTGTAAAACATTACAACTAATTCAATCTCGAACTTTTTTACGTGAAATTAATTATAAAATTTGCCAAATTTTTTTACGCTGGCGATGTATTTCAACACCGTGACTGATATGAATGAAGATGGGTGTTTAATGGAACGTCAAGAAAATAATTAACAGTCGTACTATCGCAAATAATTGTATTGTGTTTATCGATTGAATGAATATGTATTTTTCATCATGAGTCACAAAAAAACAAAGCTTTAATGATAATATTTATGAAAGTTAATGCCTTGATGCATTGAATAAATTTGTATTCTGGTGCAATCAGTAAAATATCTTGATATTTTGTTTGTTCGATGTAAAAATATTTTCCAGTGACATCAATTTATTATTTAACAATTGAAATTAACAAGATATACAGCATATTCAGTATAAAAATATTAATAATAATAATAGCAACAGTGATCTCTGTATATAATGCCATTCTCGCCAAATTGAAATTTATTTTCCATGCAATATGTTTTTATTATTTTATTGCGCATCGAACAATATATTTTCAATTTATTATGACTGTGTAAGTAATATAAATAAAGATTCGCTTTAACAACATTAGCAATACGTAACTGCAATAATTAATAAACTTGGTATGATATAAATCCGAGTGGCACTGCTATTTTCTTTATATAAAAAAGGCGCCGTATGTGTAGAAAGAAAATTAACTGTTTTCTCATCTTGTCGTTCAACGAAAATGAGAACATATTTATTAATTTTATTTTCTGTTATAACAATGTCTTGATATTAGTTTTGTTTACATATTATATGTTCATTCGGTGCAAATATACGGTGTGATTATCTGATAAAGATTAAAAAAAATGACTTTACCCGCAACTTGAACAATATATTACGTATATTTATATGCTCTGACTTTAATATTGTTTATCTGTTTTACATATAAATTGTATATATACATATGTTTATATATTATTCATGCGTGTTATATTACGCAGGCAGTTTTATTTGGATACCTATCATGAATGCACATCTTTGGAAAGTTATTGCTTGATTAAACATGTATAAAATTCATGCTAGCATATTTTCTCAACATAATTAGATGGAAATAGGCCAGTTTTTCCTTTGAGTTTACCGTGCCACCATCCGCCTTCATGCTCTTTTATTAATTCAACAATATCACCCTCCTTCAATGCAAGTTCGTCTAAATCTTGCGGACTGTAATCATAAAGAGCTTTGACTTTAGGCAAATTAGAGACAATTGGTGATGGTTTCGGCCTGGGTGGAAGAGGTTGTAATTGTTTATTGTTACTCGTGTGCGCTTTTATTGATGCTATTAACCTCTGATTAGAGTCATTGAACACGTTCATTTGTGGTGGATTACCGGTGCGATTTTGGTTTGTTTTGTCTCCCTGATTAAAACCTAAACGATTATTTGCGATGCCATAACCTAATGGATGTATCATTGGTTGATTTGGTGGTGCTGGATGAGATGGTGGTGGCGGAGCTTTTGCCAAATTCTTGTATAAATTATTGCCAATATTCGTCGGTGATTTGCCTATTGGTGTTGATAGCGAGAATTGATTGCCGTTATTTACGAGATGATGTTGAGGAGTTCTAGAATTAACAACATTTGGTCGATTAGGTGGCAGATATGGTCGTGCGTTTCCAAGTTTATTAGGATTTCCAGCGTCAAGTAATTTCCTCGATGCTGGTCGTGGTTGAGTTGGTATTGGTGGTCTACCTGGTCGTGTATCATGACTGGGACGATGATTAATCTTAGAATCAACAAATTGATTTGTTTGTTTATTTGGTATATCGCGTAATGCTGATAATCTAGAGCCAATGGATGTATTTATTGGCCTACTTGTTGATGGACTTCCTGGACCAATACTGATATTAAGAAGTTTCCCATTTGCTTTTAATATTTCTTCATTTCCATAACCAATTTGGGAAAACTTTAATTGACGTGTTCCACCTCCACCCCAACCCTCTTTTTTCACTTTGAATTCTAAATTATTACAAAATTTAATATTTAAGGAATGTCCAAGTTCTTGGAAATATTTTTTACTCAATAACATAAGAAATTCGGTTTTAAACGTTGATTGAATTAAGCTAGCATAATCTTCTTTAACATGGATAATAATAAAATCATCCTGGAGTGTACTCATGGACACATGACTGATTTGATCAAATGTAAGTTTTCTCTTAATTATTTCTTCGCTTGCTCTTTCGCCTCTTGTCGTGCTCATTTTCGGACCTTTTTTCGTTGGTTTCTCAACTCGACCAATCAAATAAACGCATGTTCCCGTGAGCACAAGATCACGTCGACACATTTTGAAACGTCTGTCATATTTTTTTACTACTTCTGCAAATAATACTTTTTCTCGACGTCCAAGAAGACTAACAATGCCCGGTCGACAGTCTAAACCGATATAATCACCAACGAAACATCGATTTAAACTTGCACGTCTACGTTGCTTATGACCATATAATAAATCTGCTGCTGCTTGTTTCTCTTTATTCTGTCGTTTTCGTGCATAATGCTTTTTAAATGATTGCTGAATTATTCGAGCATGAAAATTATAAATACGATCACGTGCTTCTTCTAACATAAATACACTTTCTGGTGCTTTAATGAAAACCTTGGTGATACCAAGTTGATATTGATATTCATCAATATGAGCTTTTGACATGATACATTTAACTCCATGAATTTCATTATTATTGGTCATGAGTGAATTTTTAGGCAATAAAACAGAATATCTGTGAAGAAATTTAGCAAAAGTACGTCGATATGCAAATCCAGCTCTTCTTACGCGAATATTTTCTTTCAATCCCAAATATTCAACCTGATGTTTAACTCGCAATGTATCCCAATCACGTGGTTTTTTTGTTTCATTTGGTTTAATACATCGAATATAATGTGGCGAACATTTAACTAATTGAGCAACAAGTCGACTTGCTTGATTACGAATTTTACTACCAGCCGTAGTTGATCGATTAGTATTTCTTGATAGTGTCTTTGATTTAGCAACAGTATTCATATCTTCATCCGGTGGATAAAGTTCATTCACCAATCGATTTGAACTGCTTTGCATTAATTCAATTAAATCTGGGAATAAAACGTCTCGATTTTTTTCACAGAATCCATCCACTGAGTAAACAACTTGACCAGCATAATGAAGTATCGCAAAACCATCACTTGTGGTTTGAAAGTGAGCGTGATCGCTGGATGCAGTAGACAATTTCTTTCGTAAATCCGAATCCGCGACATTACTTCCACCATGAAGCGTTGCGCAAACATCATCAAGTATTAAAAAAAGACCAGGAGGTCTTTTGCCTTCAAGTAACTCCACCACCACTGCATTATTGAAATAATTTATTGGCGTCCATTTAATATTTTCAGCTACATATTCCTCCTAATTAATGAATAATAAATAAATTATCATAAAGCATGAATAATTCATTACAATAGATTATAAAAGGTGGTAATAATGATGTTAATAAATGATAATTTATATAAATAATAATTATTACTTGCCTGTTCAGCCTTCAAGGTTAATTCAATAAATATTTGCTGAAGTTTTTCATTAACAAAATTTATACAAAATTGCTCAAATCCATTTGTATCAAATATTTCAAAACCATAAATATCAAGAATAGCAATGTGCAATGGATCACCTGCTATTACCATTGCTTGATTAACCCGTTTTACTAAATAATCAAAGAGCCTGGCATAAATATCCTTGGCCAAAGCATCGCGAGTAAAAAGTGCTTGTGCGACATTGAGAGTGACATCAACATTGTCAGATTCGTTTCCCCATTTGGATTCAAATTTACGTGATGTCAATTTATGGGCGAAACGCTCTGGCGAAACACCAAATAATCGTGCTGGTAAATCAAGAGCTAGAAATAATATTGCGTATGAATATAAATATCTAATACACGTGGGTTTTAATATAAATTAAAATTAAAATAAAGAATAGCTGACCTCTTTTATTAGAAATTTTTGAATAATTTCCATTCTCTTCGAATTTAATATTTCCTATGTGAAGTATTCCTGCCACAAGTCGAAGAATATCAGACACTTGTGTTTCATTTAGACCCATGACACTCAACGCTGCAATTAATTATATATCGATTAATATTAAGGTATTAATTTTTTTCCAAATAATAATACATATAATATATATTGAATCAATATTGTCATATTTTGAAATCAATTAAATTATACACGTGATATATTTGTGGAAAAATAAAATTTTTTTCTTTGGTTTCTTTTAATTTACTGTCGTACCTCTTAAGGTTTCTTGAAAGTCTTTTGCATCATTGCCATTTCCTCGATCGACCATTCTCGATGTATTCCCATCCCAACTCATCAAATAATCACAATCGTTCAACTCGTGTCTCAATCCAAATTCCGCTATTAATAACATTAAATGAATACATGAATAAATAAATAAATAAAATACTTGCAGTGTAACATTCAACAAATTAAATGAGATTTACAAATTTATCGATATAATGTGTATGTACACGATAATTTATTTCTTGAACATTAATTTATAAACATATATGCAAATTATATGTGTATATAAATACTCACATTTCATTTGCTCGGTTGCTCCAGTTGTTATTTGATAAAAAATATGGAAATTTCTCTCTCCATAATTATGTTTAATAACTCGTGACTTTTCAAGAAGAAAATTTGATATTTTACCACCAATCGGTTGTCCACCATCGCCAAATTGCATCTCCACATACTTTCCCTGTATAATTTTAAATAATATTATTTTCATTTCACATTTAATTCTGAAATAAAATCCAAACTTTCACTTGCAAATCGACTGCTGTTATTGTTTCTAATTGTCTTGGCATTCCCAAATGCTTCAAGTAGCGGATTGGATTCCAATATAATATCCTTAACTCGCTGTACACGTTCACCACCTCCACTAACTCGTGATATATATGCCATGATATATTTAGCAGCCACTGTTTTGCCAGCACCAGATTCGCCACTAAACAAATTAATTATTCAAACATAAAATAATAATAAAAATCAACTGTGCAACAAAAAAATGATGAGTAAAACAAATACAACGAACCTAATTATGACACACTGACATTCAGTATCAATCAGCATATTACGATACATTTCATCAGCTAAACCATAAATGTGAGGTGGATTCTCGTACGGTGCCTGAATATATTAAATAATTAAATAATTAAATAATTGATTACTGATCATTAAAAAAAAATAAATCAAAAGAAAAAATATCCTCACCGCTCCTTGATAAATTTGAACTTCTCTCTCGCTAAAATAAGGCATCTGTTTAAAAGGATTGATGGACACCAAGACTGGACCAATGCATGTCTAAATTTACAAAATGTTAAGGAACATTATGAGAATTTCTAAATTTATATATTAATTAATTAATTAATTAATTAACAACATGTATGATTGATTATTTTTGTTCAAAGGATACATATATGTAATCATCCATGTATCTCTTTCGTAAATTATCCATAATAGCATCCTCCGTAATTTTAGATAACAAAACCATATCATCAACACCTGAGACTTTGACATTTTGACTTTGCCAATGATGGATAACCTAAAACGTAGAATATTGATAAAACACATATGCAAATAATATTAAAATAATAAATTTAAAAATTAAATCACTTAATATCTACATGTATAATATATAAATTATTGTTTCAACGGATGAGCTATCCCAGTCATCCGGTAATGTGAATGTCAAATCCTCTGACGACTGAAATGTTTCCGGTCATGAAACATCATCGCGCAATGACCGACAATCACAAAGTGCCCTTTTTGTCAATTTGTATTCAACAAAAGAAACAGGCACAGGCATTGGGCATAACTTGCATGTGGAATGTATTTCATTGAGCCATGAAATTGTTAAAAAAAAAAAAAAAATGCGCGTCCGCAACAAAGAACAATGCAAGCAATTAAATAAATAATTAATTCCAAACTATCCTACACCATAAAACTAAAATATATATTTATAATACATATAAAGGAAAATAGTAATTTAATAGTTTATATAAAAAAATAAAAACTTGTAGAAAATTCGATCAAATATCAATTTAATCAGTCTGATAAACTTTTATCACTTGAAGGACGAAAAGAAGCTCACGTATATTATTTCAAGAATTTTATGACAAACGCTAACTAGTTGGAATGTTAGAGTAAATTATTGTGGTGCTTCTAACAATCCAAGCGTGAAATTTTTATTCTATATTTATCGGTCATCAAGAAATCGATAGTGATCAAGCTGAGTATACATATAAATGGACTATGCGGAAGATTAAACATATATAGATATAAAACATGTGAATTTACGCGGTAATAAACTTGCGGTTTTGCCTGTGAAACCGTAACACAGCAAGGTAATCATCACTTATATTAAAAAAACTCATATCGAAACTCAATTTATAACAAAATTAATATTACAACACAAACGAAATAAAAATCAATCGACCGAATATTAATATCAATTAATAAAATTAAATTCGTCTAATAATCAATTATATCTTATCACATATTTTTTCACAACTGATACGGATTTGGTGTATGATAATAAACAATTTATAAAGGTGATACATTAGCTAATAATTATATATATATCATGATGATAATAAAAATAAGATATAAAAAATTGTAACCAACAGGTAAAATTAATTGCTATTGTTAAAAAATTCTTGGTAACAATATTAATTTGTTCAATACACAATCTAAAATGCTTCTTATACTTTAATTAACAAATCTTAATAAATATTATATATAAAAAATACTATAATTAATTTAACTAACCATGATTATTAATATTTATTATATTATATCTGTATTTTCTTTGTTCAATAACGAATTCACATAATATAACAAACAAAAAATCACCGTTAATCGTGAATATACATTCACAATTTCACAAAGAGTAGTTAACAGTTTTGAGTTAAATAATTTTTGAAAGTGCACTTATATTTTTCCATATAAATTTGTATAACAATTAACACAAACAATAACGTATCATCACAAACAATTTAAATTCAAAATCATGATGCATGTATGTATATACTTAAATCAATATTATATACAATTTAAAATTGAATAAACAAATTTAAAAAACTCTTCCATCAATATAGCACTTATTAAAAATGTATATATAAATTTCAGTATAACTTTGTATTGTACATACGACAATTGAGGACAAACAGAGTACTCAACGTCGTGAACTGTTGTGTGTGAGTAATCAAAGACAAGTATGAAATATATGTATGAGTCACATAGAGAATGACAAAATGAATGTACATACAAATACATACAACGAGTTGGACAAGTTATACTTATAGTTATGTGTATGTTAAGTTTGTGTGTAACAGTGTATGTGCAGTATACATACAGCCTATAGTTTGAGCAATGAATTATTATCTTGTTGTTAGAGCTACAGTATTCACAACAACAATTATCTATTTAAATATTATTTTATAGCATCTATATAGATTCTATACATGAGTATACTTTCTCAAAGCCGCCTTCATCTTTATAATCACAGATTTACTCCCTCTTTTTTTTCTTTCTATACATGTATATTTTGTATCCATTTTTTTTTCTGCGAATCACGTGGGCATTGATGAAGTAACAAGGCTGTAAAAGGTACAATATTTACGCACACACATGGTTCTCATGCCTTTCTTTTACTGGTAACAACGCACACGAAGATGATGATGATGATGATGATGATAATAATAATGATAATAAGAAGTAAGTAATTGGTATGGGTAAATATATGTATAGTAGAAGAAGTCTAAGTGCATATTTTTTATAACTCCCGTCCAGTTCGTAGAAAATGGCGGCGGATTTTTGAAATATTGCACCTGCGCACACATAACCTAAGTTTGAATTATTTTGTTTGTAGCAAGAAAAAATTATTGAATTATGAAAAATATGCAATAAAATATAAATATAACAACATTATTTGTAAACATTACATTTTTAATAATAAATTTGTATAAATATTTATTCTATTACACGAAATCAATTAGTTTACAATTACATACATTTATTGTTCATATATTTTTATAAGAATAAAATACTGACTCATTTTAATTCTGCACATAAATTAATTAAATATATTCAATCAATTCAATATATAATTAAATCAACAACAAAATATGTTTTTTAAATAATTTTTCGCAGAATTCTACATTACCAACAGTGCATTATAGTTACCATCACAATTTGAGGTTATGCTATTGGGGTATATGTGATACTTTACCATCCTCAATAATATAGAAATCATAACCTCAAAATCTTCTAAAAGATAAAAACGAAAACTGCATCAGTTGAAAATATATATCTAGCTGGTAGATGGCAGTATAATCATACTAGATTCAAGTGGGGATAAATAAAAGTGAGAAAGTAAGCATGTTGCCGCAGGGACATGACAGAACCATTGAACAAAGGTCGAATTTGTCGGCAGCCGGCGATCCAGGCGGACACTTAACGAACGAGAGTCATCATCATATATTATACATATATCGTCTCAGGCATCTCTCTCATCGTTGATCATCGTCATTCGTCGTCGTCGTCGTCGTCGTCAGGCAAGCTAGCAGAGTGGCGGCGCATTCGCGATTCAAACATGGCAGCGGCTACTAGCGTTGTCGTGCTCGACCGGGGCAACAATACCACCTGCACAATTAATTTACATGGTGTGTGTGTTACGCGATTTTATTCATTTATTTATATTTAATTAATTTATTCAATTGTGATTGTCAGTGAAAATTCTTCATTTTATTACAGTTATTTAAATTTTTTAACCACATACATACATACATACATACATACATACATACATTTATACATATCTATACATGTATTTTTTTTTTTTGATTTTTTTTTCTAACTTTTTTTTATATAATGATCATAACGTTTCACTTATTCTCGAGGTCTTTTTGCTCTCACTCACACATATTCAAGGCTTCCAACTTTTTATTTTCTTTTTTGTATCGTCTATACATGTCATATTGAAACAATTACATGTACGAAGTACAAAATATCATAAAAGTATGTCAAGTTTTGTCTCACGGGCATGTGCATTTGTTTGAATGTGCGAGTGAGAGAGCAAAAAGAGCGCGGGATATTGTGCGAAGCACGTGGATGCATTGGGAAGGGGTAGTTACGACATTTCATCCCTGCAAATATAAAATTTCTATAAAGAAAAAAATTTTTTTCTCAAGTATAAAAAAAAAAAAAAGAAAAAAAAATAGTGAATAATATTTTTCTATTGTCAATGTTATATTTATATTTTTATATAAATATTGCAAATATTTATTGTTATAATTTTTGTTTATGTTGAATAATGTATATAAATAATAGAATAGAATTATGGAATGATCTTTATTGTCCTTGGGGAAATAGAAAAAATAACTGTGGGAAAAAATAAAACCGCTTGTGCGATCAAAAGTTCACTTACAAACACACACATATATATTTATGTTCATATATACACAGATTCATCATTCAGAATTGCAAAGTAGCAAATCAAATGGCAATCAGATAATTTTTTATTCATAAAAAAAGGGTTGACGAAAGAATAATAAAAAGAAAAAAAAACATGTATGCATAATATAAAGTTGCGATTAAATTAATTCGTATTTTTTTTTATTTATCTTTTTTCAAGGTGCCACTGTCGTTTCATGGAGGGTGAATAACCAGGAGCAATTATTCGTGAGGTAAGTAGACATTAATATATTTAATATTTATCTATCACAAAACAATAAATAATGCGAGCAAAAGAAAAAAAAAATAAATGAATATTCTAAATAAATAAATAACGATAAATTTTCACGTATTTTTCATCGTCACTCAACCTGCTGAACTTTATATAGTAAAAGAAAAGCGTCACGAGAAATTACATCAGGGAAAAGCTCACGTTTCAGGACATGTATATATGTATACGTGCAAGGGTAGCAAGAACTCAACCTACGAGCGAGTATGTGTAGTAACAAAAAAATAAAATAAAAAAAAAAAAAGTGAAAAGAAAAACTACCGGGCGAAGCAAGGAACGAGTATACCCGCTAACGGCTGCTTTTATCTGTGTGTTGTATATACATGTACGTATGAATATATACATGTAGACACAACAGCGTCTCTCTTTGATTCTCCCTCGAACTCTTTTTCTTTTCACACATGCTCAATTCTCATATTATTCGTGTGTAAAACACACTTGCAAGACCCCTAAATATTTTTTTTTAGCCATTTTTTTTCTATTCATTTTCCAAACAATACAAACGATCAGGAATTTTGAATTTATATTCAATATTACCATTACAATCCAACAGTAATGCGCATATCAAACTAAAAATGATTAATAGTTTCCAAACTAATTGAATATTCCCCATCTGCTTTTTTAAATTATAAAATAAAATTTATACATACTCTATTTTTAATATTACGTATAAATAAAATTATATATGTTTAAATAGAACGTATAGAATCAAGACTGATCCGTTTGTTTTTTTTTTATATTCTTTTTGAAAAGGGAGATTGAGAGAGTGCAAGCGATATAAAAAAAATAAAGAGAAAAAAAATATAGTAAGACAGAATGAGAATGAGTAGTGGGGATCGTTGTATCCGTATACCAACCCTACGATTTATCTTGACGTTGGATGAAAAAGGGGTAGAGAGAAGTGAACAAGAACGTGAACGGGACATAAAGTAAGAGAGAAAAAGTGAGGAAGCGAATGGAGAAGAGAATATAGGACGAAAAAGGGTCTGAGCACAGAGCACACCCACACAAATGCACAATAGCTGTGAGCACTTCTCAAAGTATCCGTCTCTATAACTCTATACTCTTTTTTGCTTTTATTTCTATATGAAACTGATCGCCGGAAGTTTCCTCTTTTTTTATTTTATTTTCCCAACTCACTATACAAACATTAATGAAAACTTTTAAACTAAACTGCAGCTTGATCGCTCATAATACAATTCATAATAAAAAAAATGCCACAAGTTAAAAATAATATAAAATACTAACAAAAATATATATAAAATATTAATGTGCATTGAGTTTAATTGAATTGAAAGACAATTATAAAATAAAAGAATTTTTTAAATGATGTATTTAGAACATTTTCGAAAGACACAGAATTTACACACGTGTAAAATTGTATATGTGTATTTTGAATACGAAGGGATGAGAGGGTGCAAGAGATGAGTATATAGAGAAAGGGAATATATAGCATATAGCATGAGGGGAAATGAGTGAGAGAATGAAAGAGGAAAAAGGAGATAGAGCACTAATGATGCAGCAGCGCCTGGCGTCGTCGTCCCTGATGGTTTTTGTCGTCATAGCACTCTATCTATCTATCTATCTCATTCCCTCTTTCCCATATCTCGTTTCTCGTCTCTGCAGAGTACGCTCGTTGGACCATGGGATTTGCACTGACAAGAATTCTCCTCATCTCTCCCATCCAGAAATAAAAACAAGTCATTTTCAACGATAAATTTTATACAAACATTCAACTTGAAACAAAATCTCACATCAAACGACAATATTACTCAAGCTTTACACAATTACTTTATCATATAATACATATACATAATAATATTAAATATAAATATAAATTAAATATAAAAAAAAAATAATAATATGCATGTAATAATGTTTAAATTTAATATTTTAATGTAAAAATATATGTGTATCCTTGAACCAAGGAGATTGAGAGTCGTGAGTGCAGTATTATATAGCGCAAAAATGAAAGAAGAAATAAAAGGGAGGCAGGGAACCAAAGATGCTTCACCTAAGGAGAGTCCTGCAGTTGAAAGGGAATGTTGTAGAATGCTGGCAAAAAGCGTCCAGCCACTGAGAGATCATTAGTCTACGGTCTTGAAGCTTGTGTATAGCCAAACGTGGTTGTTGTATACCGGGTGAGACAACAATTACGTGGGTAATATGCTATCACAAATAATTAATAAAATATAATTCTTAAAAAATAATTATTATCACAAATCTAAATGATTAGATGAATATTCAAAAATATTATAAGACTAAATAGGCAGCTATAATATAAACGTAATCAAGGGATTATATAGTTTGTAATTATATATGTATCTACAATGGTGTTTGATGATGTTAATAATGAGAAGTAGTGAGGATAATTGATGAATATAAAATAAAAGTAGGATGAAGAATTTAAGTTTGAAGCAAACACGTGGAATACACGTGGGAGCTTCGACGATAAGAGTTTTACTATAACATAAATGCCACTACCAACCTCTCTTGTATATACGTATATATACATATATGTTTCTGCTGTGTGTTCTCGTATTGCATTCACCACGTGTTTGCCACACGTCATCCAAACATATTTTTAAGCGCATGTATAGGGTGTATAAATAATTGATCTAGATAAAAGAGAGTTGATAAATTAATAGGTTTTTAATTTGTCAAATAATTATATTACAATTTATTTAAATATGAAATAATTATTGAGTATTTAGTTTCAATAATTCTTAATTGTATTAATATAAAATTAAATGAATAATTTTATATCACTGATTAAATTCAATGCGGTTTATTTCTTCCAATGTCACTGCACTTATTTGCTCGGTTAATCTTTTACGATCAAGAACGCGCGACTGTTGAGTGTATATATTTATTTCAAGAGGTTGCAACGGACGTGATAAAATGTTTAAAGAGAGGCAAAAATATATGTGTGTATATAAAAATAAAAGGATAGTGAGAAAGAAAAGAAAAAGAAATGGATAAATACTGTGACTTTGTGAGTGTAAAAATTGTTGTTATGGTCCAGTGCAAAATATATATATAATAGGAACAAATTGTTCTGCTTGTATTAGAAAGGAAATGAAGTCAAAAAATAAATAAATAGTAACAGAATTGGGAAGAAAAAAAAAATAAGATATATACTGGATATGAAATATTATAAAAAAGATGAGAAGAAAGAAATCGCTTATGGCGATGGCAACAAACGAGGTGATTTGAAGTTGTGTTCTTTCTTTTTTTCGTTTACCATTGCAAGCAGCCAAAGAAGACGAATATATATGGATTATATATTTATACATACACATATAAAGCTAGATATAAAGTAAACAAATAAACAGACATAGATCACAAGTTGAATAATAAATTTTTTCAAAGTGATACGATAATTTTTATTTCTCTCTAATTATTTTTCCATTTCAATATTTATTTTCACCTGTTAAACATTTCATTTTCAATTAATATTTATATCAAATCAAATCAATTTAATTTAATAACATAAAGTAATAAATATTACAATTTAAAACTACGAATTTATTTTGCTTTTGATAATGTCGACAAATAAAATTAATTAGAGATGATTTACAAGCGAGATGTTACATTGTTAACATAAAGTGTATTATATATATATATCGTATGATATAAATAGGATACAATTCTCCTATGTAACTTAACGCCCATCGAGCTTCATTGTTTCTTGCTGACTTTGGTTAAACAAAGTTTCGCGCGGCATACGACTTTGGTGGCGCAGCGCGATGAGAGGCAAAAGGGAAACGCAATATGAGGGGTTGGATCGTGTCAACCAGGGCTGCGATAGTGAGTGAGAGACCGCAGGAGAAAATACGAATGAGAAACGAAGAGAGTATAATAGTGTAGGATATAGTATAGAGAAGAAAGAGGGGCGAAGGTTCAAGCCCGCTGGAGCAGCAGTAGCAGCCCGGCTAATCGCAAAAACCGCTGGCTTCGTCGTCTCACTCTCCTCTTCGAAGCAGGCTACTCGTAACATACCGGGTGACTGTCAAAGAATTACACATCCAACATGTGGCCAATCTCAAAAATAATTAACATTCCTATATCAAACAAATGATTTATGTGTATTAATTTATTACACATGTATTTAAATATTTCGTGAAGAAAGAAAAGCAAGAAATCTATTTGAAATTGTTTGAATTAATTATTGATTCAAATATATTTTTGTAGTTTATTTATTAATAATTATTACTGATTGGAAATGATACAAGGGGACTTTGGACAGATTTATTTTTCCTCCTGTTCTTTATTTGGAGGCTGCTCGATGACGCGTAGATCCGGCGTGATTTTCACGCGCGATGATGACGATCATGAAAGACGTCTGGTGGTTTGAACACGAAGAGAGACAGTGTAATAGAATATTTCAAGTGTTCACCAGCCGTGAAATGATATAACAAGAATTTGTTGAATCAAAAAGAATATTTTTCTTTTTTTTTTTTAGCAAGATTGTATGATTCAAGTAATAATTTTTACAGATGTTGCAGAGTCACAATAATATTTATTACTGAATATATATGTATGCTTATTGTATATGCAGTTCAATGTACAATAAATACGTTGGAGAATTTACAAAATTGGAATATTGTCGGTGTGTAGAAGTAACGCGCAAAATAAAGCGGGACAACAAACGTTGGTTGGAAATGTATATGTTTGAAGTGAAGAGGGAGCAGATAAAGAGAGGAAGGGAGAGAAAGCTGAAGAAGTGGTGCGAGGAGACGGAGGTTGGGAACAAGGCGATGCCCACAAAAAGCACACCAGACAGCGGCGATCGTTTTTGTTGGGCGTCAGCCGCGTTTCTCTACCATCTACCCGCACCACCGCCTGCAGCTTCGCGCTACATCGCTCGCCCCTATACTGTATGTGCACACACCATCAGAGTGGACCCCATTTTTCCTCTCCTCATACCGCACTTGATCCACCAATCGTCGTTTGAGTCTCCATCAATCCCGCGGGATCCGATCGTGCAAGTGAGAGATCGATGGGATTAACTTGAAGCACAAAATGTCTTTGAGTATAATCGTTAAACAAAAAATAGTATTCATTTACGTTGAATAAAAACTGATGGAATAATTATCGTACTGGACTATACTGGCATAAGATGATTTTTTAATAGCAATTAAATTCAATGGAATATAAAAAAGTATGCAGAAAATCCGAGTAGATATAAAATAGATTGACAGAGGAAAAAAAAAACGAATTTAGATATTAGATTAATTAATATTGTAATTGATTGAATTTCACTCTTGGAATATTTATCTCCGGTGTAACATGAAATTCTTCTTTAGAATGTGGATACTGGTTGTTAATTATCTCGATGTACTGCATGAAAATTAAGCGAATTTAAAAAAGAAAATTGATAAACAGGACAATGAATAAAATTGGGAACATATAGAAAGAAGATTAAATGTCAATGAAAATGTAAATTTAATAAAGTTGGATATAGACAAATTTATCTAGAGATGGAATAAATGTATGAATAAATAAATATAATTAATGATTTATAATTACTAATAGCATTTTGTTTTGTTTTTTATATTGAAATACATTAGTCAAGTTCATTTTCTTGTCGTGTTTCAGTAAGCAAGCGGTATTCGACGGGAAGAAGGCCATTAGAGGTGGAATTCCATTTGTCTTTCGTAAGTAGAGGAAGGAGCAAAGTGAGAGACACGCGATATCTCTTTTGATTATTAACACAATTTTAAATATGTAGTAAATTATATATTTATTTTCAGCGCAATTTGGTGCGTGGACATTTGGACCGGGTCATGGATTTGCAAGAATAATGCGTTGGAATGTAGAAAAATCGCCGGAGCGATTACCAAGTGGCGATGTTGAAGCAATATTTTCTATAATGGATAATGAATTCACACGATCAATGTGGAATTATCCATTTCGACTTACGTACAGGCTAATATTACGTGAAAAAGAATTGCATTTTAATATTGGCGTTTATAATCCAAGCAAGGAGCATACATTTAGCTTCAATTTACTATTGCATACGTACTTCAAGGTTCCAGATGTTAGACGATGTCAGATAACTGGTCTTCATGGTTGTACTTTCATTGACAAGGTAATTAATTTCTACTTTTACAATAATATTAATAAATATCAAGTGTATTATTGCGTAATAATTATAATAAAAAGCTCAAGTTGTATTTTAAATTTAATTATTAATTCTTATAACATAGACGAGGGACAATCAAATATTTCAAGAGGGTCTTGACGTTGTTACTGTGCGCGAATGGACTGATAGAATTTATCAGAACACTCAACCCGAACATATTATAACTAATGTCGTTTCCGGACGTAAAATGCGAGTACAAAAGTACAATTTTCCGGACACAGTTGTTTGGAATCCATGGCAAGAAAAGGCACGTGATATTCCAGATTTTGGCGATGATGAATTTCCAAATATGATTTGCGTTGAGAGTGGTCATGTCAGTAGTCCAGTTATACTCCTTCCAGGAACGGCATTTGAGGCTAGTCAAATCCTTCAGGTAATTTATTATTATAAATATATAGAATTTTTTTACAATTATCTAATTCGATAATTTTTTGTCTTCTTATAATTATATTTCTATGTTTGGTTTCATAAGGTTATGTGAGTGGAGGGTGGACTATCGTCATGCCAAGCAACGGGAAAGAGTGGCCCAGCGTCAAGTCACTTATTACCTGGATCATCATTGTCAGCAGCAGCATCATCATCATCATCATCATCGTCATTATCATCAGGTGTTACATCGCCGGCACGTCCTCGTCCAACTGTTGGTTGGCCGGCGAATCCACCAAGTTGGCTTTACGTTCAGTCCCCACCAGTTCAAACACCGACGCCAAATCATCATCATCATCATCACCATCATCATCATCATTCGTCGCGTCATTATGCTCACTGCATCGCTCAATCTTGCTCGATATGTTCTCTCAATCTTTAGAACATCGGTGAGTTCGTCGATCAATAAGAGAGAGAATGATAAAGGGAGAGAAATAGTCGATTCAGTTTCATTGAAAGTTTTTTTTTTTTTTTTCATTTTCATCAAACTGCAATTTAATTTTTTTACGAATCAATAATGGAACGTTAACGATATTGCAACAATTAATTCCAGGTTATGAAACATTCCTATACAAAAAAAAAACAATCCATTCCTCCACTCATGGTTTTTTGATAATTTTTTATTTCATGTTATTTATATATGTGTGATGATTAATTTCCATTTGATTCTCTTGTTTTTAATTTGCCGTTCAACGTTTTTAACAAAGCAATGGTGCTATGAATATTATAAGTAACAATTTGTAGAATTTAGATAGAATTCTTATAGCATTTAAGCCCACCGTAATAATTCACAGGGATTGGTTTTCTCCAATTTTCTTTTCTGCATTGGTATTTTTTCTTCAAAGTTATGTGAATTGAAACAATTACGAGCAATAATTTGTGGTACAAGAACAATAATAATAGTAATAATACGTAAAATATTTAAAATATGACACAAACTATATTATATATGTTTATTAATGTCTGTCGATATTATCGAAATTTTATTTCGTGATGTATTGACAATAATAATTTGATTGCAATTGAAATGGATATCCATGATCTTCCGCTTACATGAAAAAAAAATATATATATAATACACTTATTCACACATAGCCAATATTTGAATAATTAAAACGACTGTACTGCGAGGTGAAAAACAAAATATATTGGTAATAATATTGTTCTGTATCTTTTTCAACATCAATTTTTCTACTCTTTAATTGTATGCTGATTTAAATATATATTTATTTGTAAAATCAATCTCGCGTATTCCCGCTATTATAATAAAAATATATAATGTCCAATAAATTGTTATTGTTGTGAGTAAATCGCGATACGATTGACGATTATAGCAAATAGCAAGATACAAAATGAAATAAAAGAGGAAAAAAATAAGTAAATTAATAATAAAAAAATTACAACAGTGAAATGTATACGATGGAAATTTTGGGGTTCGATAAAAGACAGTGGAATAACTTTATAACGACATCGAATTCCAGTGGCTTCTTATTAAAAATTGGAATCAATAAAAATTGTTCCTAGTAAAATTGTATTGTCGTTTATGTTAATAAAACGACAACATGAACAAGAAAAAAAAGTAATAAAAAAAACTTGATTTATCAGTGAATTTTTTGATTTCTTAATAGAAGAATGAAAATAAATTTTGAATTATGAAAATAACGACATCGTATTGCAAACAATGTCAGAGATGAAATAAACATTAGTTAGATATTAATTGGATAAATTCAAATGTTATTATACGCCGCCGTTTGGATTAATATTAACTTGTAAATCAACTTTTATCTTATAATTATAAAAAAAAAAATGTAATTGCGATTGAGATCCTGTTTGAACGAAGATATTTATACCTTTAAAAACAATTTAGCAGTCAAATTGATTGCATTTATTCTTTCCCATATTACCAGACTTCATCACGATTTGTCTTCATCTTTTTATTATTTTTTTACTAAATGATCAAAGAAAAAAAAAACGATAACTAAAAATGAATTTGTCACAGTTTATTTCGGTGATTGATCAAATCAAAGTTGATAAGCTGAAAAAAATAAATAAACTGTATTCTGTGTGTGTTGGGAAAGTGCAATAAAATTATGGGAAAAATGTATAATCATATCATTAAATTTTTCTTCTGTTCACAATGGTAAAATATATATAAATAATTCATGAAAATTAATTTATCTAGAAAATTGTAATTTATTATCACATTAATGATGAAAGAGAAAACAGTAATGACTTATTAATATTTGAATCATGAATACGTAATGTAAGTGGATTTTTTGATTTTAACAGAAATTATTTTTGATTAAAATTACATACGACATTATTAATTTATTATATTAAACACTATACATTTAATTGTTTAATGACGACATTCACCAAAATGATGAAGTTATGTTTTGCTCACCTTATTTTTTTACATTAAAAATTCACTATTACTTTAAATGATTTAAGTAACAATTACATTTAACCATCAAAGTACCTATGTATGAATGCTATGGGGAAATAATTAATTTAATATGAATTTCTGTTCAGGAAACAAATAAAACCTTATTATTTTTTAATTTTAATTTTTCTTTTTCTTTTCGTTTTTACTAATATTAACATTTATTTATCTTAATCATCAATTCATGCACTCACGTGAAATATATTTAATAGTCTAACGCGAGATAGCTTGAATCAATCAATTATTTATTTATTAATTATCAATCAATTTACTCGATTGATCAATGACAAAATGCTGAATCAAACTTTGGAATAATTACAAATTATTGAGCACCTTGTTTCACATTATTTTGTTCATCGCTAGTTTTTTTCAATTGTTTCTCTCTCATTCGATCAGCATCACTGAAAAAAAAAAGAAACAATTAAATTCCAAATAATAATAGCATTGTTTTCTGATTATAAAATATTAAAAATAAAATTACCGCTGCTTGCGTTGCTCAAGAGTGAGTCCTTTATTGCTGTCTTGTTCTCCAGCAGCTTTTTTCGAATTCTTTTTCATATTTTTGGCGCGTGCCAATTCACGTTGATTTCCACCTGAAATAAATGTATAAATATAAATATAAAATAAAAAAAATAAACAATTCTACATAACCTCTCGATTCCCTTTCACTTAATAATACACAAGATCCAACTATTGGATAAATAAAAGGTTACTCTAAAAATGAAAGTATCATCAAAGAATAATCATATATTATTTTGTATACCATCTAAAATAAATTTAAATAATTTTATAATAATATAATTAATTAATTTTTCTTTACATTGTTACTCAAGAACAAAATTTATTATACAAAACATTATCAATTTGGTTTAAGCTTTTATTATTAATTCTTTCTCTGGCTTTTCAACTAAATAATTTTCATATTAATGTTTAAATTGTAATGAATTTATACAAGATCATAAAAATTAATATTAAACAAATGATTGCATAGTGAGAATTCTTGTACATTTGCTATAAACAGGAAATTCACCACCATATTCCATACTATCGTATATTCAACGAGTATTAATTGATTTTGTCTGCCTGGCATGAGTTAAAAATTCAATACATATTCACAGCCATAATTATTTGAAAAATATAAACAAATAATATCATAGCTGAAATGTAATTATTAATTGTTATCTCAAACAAAGGAATATATTTTAAATTATAAGCAAAGTAAACATAGCTTCTATTCTACATAGAATATTCTAATGTTAGTGAAATATCATCAAAAATAGTTATGAAGATATCGAATAACCTGATTTGGAGCCGGATAAGAAAATTATCAATATTATTATTTCAATATGAAATATTGTGTATAGATAAAAAAAAATTGTTTGTTTTTTTATGTTTGATACTTACGGGTCATTTTTTAAGTCTTGACCTCCGACAAACAAGTACTTGGAAATTTGACACGCAAAAATTTTTGTCAATGTACCACGTCCGATGTGGTCCGATATACTTCGTAGTTGACGACACTCTAGTTTGTGGTCGTATTCAATTTGTCCTACATCTTCACATGCACACACAATCATGCATCTCGAAAATATTCTAACCCAAAATATATATACGGTTTCAGCTCTTATGTACATACATAACTGTACATATATTTATAAACTTTTGGGATATATGATTACATTTGTGGCCAGAAGGCAGCGCTGATGTCGGATGTGTATGCATATATGTACCTATTGCGCAAGCGTAGTTATAGACTATAGTGTAGTGATGCGATGGTGGCTCCATCTGTATATTACACAGCTCTCTTATAAATAGCTATCTCTAATTATCGCGGCGGCGCGATGCCGCAATCACTTGAAACTTGAGACTCTTGGGAGGAGGTAGAAAGAGGTGCACGATATTGAATTGGCGCACTTTTAATGTGAATAACATAACCTAAAAAAAATTCAATTTAATTTACGAATAAACAGATACAGTAAGTAATACGATATATTTGATTAATTATACATTAATATTAAAATAAAATTCAGTTCAAGCCACCAGAAATATATATGTATTATGTATTTGAAGTACTTGCAATGATATTATATGTTCATTTAATCTATAGCGTTGCCGGGCTTTGGTATATGAAATAATATTCACAGTAAATTGAATAGTTGAAATATTATTTACTCTTACAGATATGGAGCCGTTAAAAATTCATTTAGATGCTCTGGAGATGGCCGGAAAAATGGTTGATAAACACATTGTGGCAGACAGTAATTTTCCCTCATTAATTAGCCTTATGAGGTATTCTGTGCAAGGTAACATATCATTTTAACAAAATATCATTATTTTTAATAAATAAATTCAAGTATACGAAATTAATTTTATAGATTATTGAATTTATTGCTTTGTTTTTATGTTCAGGGGGTCCAACAGTGAGTGGTCTTGATGACTATGATTATCCAAATTTAAATGGTAATTTATTGAATTTAACTAGTTTAAATCAAATGAAAATGCACAGTAAAATACCATTACCATCGGAAGTGATGGAGCACTTCAGTCATATGCAATGTCATTGTATGATGGGTCTATTTACTGAAATATCAAAAGCCTGGTTAACAATAGACAGTGATATATACGTGTGGTCATACGAGAATGAAGCTGATGTTGCTTATTTTGACGGTCTTAATGAGACAATAATAAGTGTAGGCCTAGTGAAACCAAAGCCAGGAATATTTCAGTGTTATGTTAAATATTTGTTAATTTTAACAACAACTGTGGAGATAACAGTATTGGGTGTTACATTAATGGATAAATCTGATGGATCACAAGGAGAAATGCAATTAGTGCCTGAACCAATTTTCACTGTGCCAACTGATGGTATAGCAATCACAACAATTGCAAATACAAACAGTGGTCGAATATTTCTTGGCGGTAGAAATGGTTGCCTTTATGAAATTCATTATCAAGCAGAGAGCAGTTGGTTTGGTAAACGTTGCAAAAAAATAAATCATTCTGAGGGACCATTATCATTTTTAGTTCCATCATTTGTATCAATAGCACTCTCGGAGGAGGAAGCTATTATTCAAATATCTGTCGATGATTCAAGAAATATTTTATACACTCTCGGTGATAAAGGAACAATTATGGTATGGGATATTGATAATTGTGGTGCTTCAAAAGTAACATCAATGTCACAATCGTGTCTAGTGCAAGCTGCTGTGCATGCTGTAAAAACATTAGACAGCAATAATTTTCGACCATTGGTCAGTATTTCTGCAATCACCGAGTCTGAACCAATTCATTTAAATTTAGTTGCAGTAGCAGCAACTGGTGTGCGATTTTACTTCACCTGCACATCTATATCCAATCCAGGAACACGTCCACAATGTCTTCAACTTGTACATGTGCGTCTTCCACCTGGTTACGCTGCAAATGCACCGGTAATGCGACCGAGAAAAGTACAAATGGCGCATTATAGAAAGGGATCATTGGTTTTAGTATGCGGTGGTGATGTTGAAACTGCCTGGTGTCTCAGCAATGATGCCTATCCATTGAGCAATTTTCTTGCTGAAACACAAAGTATTCTACCGTTCGACAGTCCAGTATGGGCAATGGCAGAAATACCTGGTGAGCCGGCAATTCATATTGAAAAACAACCAGGTGCACAAGATGAGCCGCCATTATTGGTGCGCCAACACATGGAACCACCGCGAAAATTTATTTTTCTCACAGCTCAAGGTGCTATAATACTTGTTCAACTGCGGCCAGTTGATATTTTACGTCAACTTTTACTTGAACAACGTGGTCCAGACACCGATTATGTTCGTGCGTATTTTAAACGACAATCACCCGAACAAGCGTGCGCAACTTGTCTTATTCTTGCAACACTTGAAAGCTCACAAAATGCACAATTATCTGAATGGGCAACACGTGCATTTTTCCTTTACGGTGGTCAACATGCGTCACCGCAAAATCTTGATACACATAATACAATATACGGGGTTTGTACATCAACGCCACGAGACGTAAATATGCGACCAGGACTATTTCGGAATCCACAACCTCAACATGGAATTGGCAACGACACGGCATTACATCAATTCTCAGCCAAACATGGCGGTTTATATCTGTATGTTGGACGTATATTGAGACCAATTTGGAATATACGATGTATAAAACAGGAAACTGTTAATGGAAAAATACAAATACACAGTACGGTAACTGCAATGCAAATTGGTTGGATACTTGGGCATTTGCAAGCATTAAGATCATTTTTAAATAAAAATACACATATATCGAAGCAGTATAATGTAACGAGATGTCCCACTGATGGTTTTGATGGTACAATAACCCCATATCAAGAGCCATTGGTTGAAGAAAGAAATTCATTAGATGCTTTGAAAGTTTTTATAGTACACGCGTGTGAAGTTTTGGGTCTTTGGAAAATTCTCTGCGAGAATCAACTTCATAATATTGTTAATTGTTTATCAAAAGATCAAGTTAATCAATTTTCCACCGCAACATTTAGAGATTTAATTCTTATTGGTCGTGAAATATCCTCGCTATTGATTATACATTTGATTGATAGTTATTTGGGTGATAATGCATCGGTTGATACAGTAAGCTCACGATTACGGGAAGTTTGTCCAAATCTTTATAAAAGTGAAGATGCTGTGTGCTCAAAGGCAAATGAAATTATTTTAAAGGCAAAAACATGTGTCAATTTGGAGGAGAAAGAATCATATTTACAATCAGCTTTGAAATTATGCAAAACAGTAGCGCCACGATTAAATTATTCAGCTGTATGCCAACAATTTGTAGCCTGTCATTTTTATAAGGGCGTATTAGAACTTTGTCTTTGTTGTGCTGAAAAAACTGATCCCGATAATGAAGCCAGACATTATTATAAATTTAATGAAATGGTTGAAGATCAAGATGAATTTTTGGCTTACACAAGAAGAATGGATATTTATAAAGAAGTTACGACCATGTTAGATCATTTATACAATCAAAGTATTTCCAATCCATTGGCACCAACAATTCCAAGCAAACCAGGTCCACCTACTTACAATATTGCTACCACAACAGCTATCCCTGCCAAACAAGTGGTAAATATTTTATCAAATATAATTCAATACTTTAAACTATAATCATTTTATTTTGCATTTATATTATTGCTATTTATATTTTTTATTTATTTCTTAATGGTATTTCTATTGATTATTTATGATTTTAGCTCCATGAAATTATCGAGGATGTTCTTCATAGTCCGTGTGAAATTCTTCATGCTGCTGTGTACATGTGGATGATTGATCGTGGACTTCATGGAGAATTAGTAGCTCTTGCTGCTCCGTCTCTTGAAGCATATCTCATTCGTGCCAATGCACCTGAATTACTTTGGCAATTTTACGAAAGGAATAAAAATCATGCGGCTGCCGCTAAAATTCTTGATTCTCTTGCAACTAAGCCAGGACCAGAAGTGCCACTTTCTCAACGTGTTGAATATTTGGCAAGAGCTGTAGTATGCATGAGAAGTGATCATGCTGGTTATGCACCATATCTCGGCGTTTTCTTACGTGAATTAGAAGATAAAGTTGAGGTTGCGCGAATTCAACAGCAAATACTTGATACAATTTCTAATCAACAACATTTGTTCGACGCAATGATCGTTAGAGATGCAAAATTAAAATTAAATTCATCGTTATTGGATATTACACAATTATATGAGGAATATGCTGATCCACTACAACTTTGGGAATCTAAATTAGCAATTATTCATTGCTCAGGACATCAAGATGCCATGTTAGTTCAAGGAATTTGGACTAATATTATTGAAAATGAATTAAAAAATACTCAGGCACAATCGGCAGAAGATAAAATGTCAATTGTTATGAGTAAAATCAAAATGTTGGGTCAAGAATATTCTGGGACACCACATTGTTTCCCTACGGATTATCTTTTGAAGGAATTGGAAGTCAGAGCATGTCGGCTTCAAGTATCAAACACCGATATTATCACTGGTTTTCTTCAACTTGGTGTCGGAATGGAAGAACTTTTAGATTTCTATGATAAAATGATTGGTGGTAATAATCGTGTTTGGTTAAATGAAGGGAATGAATTTCATTTAATTGAATCAACAGCAAATCTCGTTAATTATTTCACGAATAATACAAAAATTGGAAATAATTTTGTTAGAAGAAAAATAATTACCAAGTGCCAGGATGTTGTATCTAAATGTCTTACAACACTCTTCAGTAAATCAAATGGTGGTGAATTAATTACAAGATTAAGAAGTATTCAAAGTCTTTTAAATAGGTTGTGAGTGATATATTGAAAAGCGCGAGAACTTTTTTTAATTTTTTTACTGTACAAATAAACGAAGTGTTTCCTTTTTTTTTTCTGTTTTCTTTTCTCGTGAATCAAATGTGAAAATTTAAAATTAAAACAAACAGATAATGAAATATTCAGTCTGGACACACAATTTTATATTTCTATACGTATATATGTAAGTAGAATAATTTGTTTAAATAATGGATTGTCAAGATAAAAGTGCATTCCTGACATTTGTCAAATAAAAAATAATTAATCTGTGAATTAATATTGTATTATTTCAAAACTTTAAGACAACTATCGTCATTTAATTCATTAATATACACGAATATTTATTGGATATAACAATTGTTCAATCACACTATCGTATTTGGATATAGATGGATTCACAGAAAAAATTCTTATAAATAATTCCGACTTGATGAATAAGACATTAGTTTGTTTCCTTTCATACCGGATAACACTCTAGACGTTCTCTCCCCTCCTATTTACTCCATCATATTTCCATCCCACCATTTACGATTTATACATAAATTATTTATGCATATGTAGATTATATCTACAACTGCCCACTCCCGCTCATCATCAGGTCAATCAGGTTTAGTCTAAGGAGAGTATCGGTCGTCCGAGTGCGCTCTCGTCTTCAAAACGTGGAACACAAAGTGTAAAAAAAAAAAAAACAGAACTTTTTCAATTTCAATTTTTTTTTTTTTTAATAAATTACAAAAATGAATAAAAGAATATATAAAACTATTTGTGTTTTATCAAACATACGTGTTTGTTATTAATATTTGATAAAAATTAAAATATACATAATAGATATAATAATCTACAAAAATATAAATATAAATAGTGTTGAGAAAATGAAGAAAATCTTCCTCATCATTTTGCTTCTAGTTGTAAGTTTTTTGATTATTAAAAAACAATAATTTTTTATTTTTAATATTGTATAACTGGACTTTATTCTTTGATTTATCTCCTACACCTTATCTTGCTCTTCTGGATATTTATTTTTTTCTTATTTTACTTTCAAATAATATAATTACACGCGCAAAAGTTCTTCATTTATTCGAATTTCAGGATTTCCCGCGACATAATAAATAGTAGTAATTTTCAAATTGTTTCATAATGACCGGTTGTAAAATTAAATCGTTGAAAATAATCAAAGGCATTTTTAAATTATTTTCTTATTTTTTTTACTTGATGCTTCACTAGTTGACCTTCCAAACTTCTCTTTTCTATCTCCAAAAAAAAAAAAAAAAAAAAAATTCCAATCTATTTACATACACGATTAGAATATTTTATTCATATATACGTTCGTGTTTATACTTGTATTTCATTGTCGCATGCTGAAGAATAAACGGAAGATGTTTGCTTATATTTAACAAAAGGAATATAACATGATATTGTGTAAAACCCAAGCACATGAAAGTAAACATGAAACGATTAACATCTTTTAACTTATCATCATTGTCAAGGACATCAATATGTATGTATAAAACGTTGTTGTTAAATTATTGTCGTTAATTATAAAAGTGTACTTGTAGATTAAAAACAGACAGTTATGAAAATAACATGACCTATCTCAATAAAAAATTTATCATTATTTAATTTCCAGATTTTTTATCGCCAAGTTTATACTTTTTTTGACGGCTGGATGACGATAAGTCATACAAAACGATTACAATCTGAAGAATCAAAATACCCTCATATAATTAATCAGAATCTTTCAAGGAACACGAGAAGTATGAAAAAAAATAATTGATAATTATATTTGTTGTGTAATGATAATGCAAGATATTTTTAAATGATTAATTAAATTGTAGATATTTTTATTACTTCTGAGTCAGATGGAAAAATTCATTTTCCTGATGATGAAGTAAAAACTTCAGTGAGTCAAATATCAATATATAGACCCATTGGACCTGTAACATCATGTCACAATTCAACATTTTGTGAACACGCACCAGATTATCCTACGGATTTTGTGAAAGATGCAATTAAATCACGTAACGATTTGAGATATCTCGTCACGATGAATGAGGTAAATTGTATCAAAACAATTATTTCCATAGATATTAATTGAAGAAAAATAAAACAGTGAATGCTTACATAAATAAATAAATAAATGAATAAATAAAATATCCATTTTATATAATAAAAATTTGAAAACAGTATTTCATTGTTTTAGAATCCAGAAACTGAAATAGGTGAAAGATTTGCATCAGCTGATAAAAGACCTCACATACCAGACACATTTGACGATGAGTCTCTTTGTCTGACTCAAGTAATTAATTTAATAGCACACATTTTATAAATATATTTATAAATATAAAAACATTGCATTTATTATTTATTGTATACCAAAATATTTTTTTCATAATTTAGGAGCAGGTTGTATATCCAAAAACTGCAGAGAATAGCCAAAAAGAGTGGGTTTTTGTTGTTAATGATGATGAATTTCCTCAAGGCGTTCGTATTGAAACTTGCACGTAAGTATAAAAAAAACTGTGCACTATTACGTTCTAATTGATTTATTTATTTTTTCATTTCGGCAGGTCTGCTAATGGTCCATGTAGAATAATTGATGGATTTTCTGAAGGTTACACAACATTTTGTCGACAAAAATATATCTATCGCCATTTGGCAGCTATAGGATCTGATGGCGCGATCGGTCCAGATTTATTTCGATTTCCATCAAGTTGTTGTTGTCATGTAAAATTCACGGGAGATCCAGCAGTAAGAATGGGTAGTGGTAGAAAATTCACAAACAAAGAGTCATCACCAAGGAATAAAAAATAATAAATTTTAATTAATTATTTATGAATTTATATGAAATGAAAAAATATTAAACTATCGAGATGTTCGATCATTTGAGAATAAAAATTCATTGTGCAAGCGATGATATTTAATGATTTATTTTACGGAATTTGTTTAGTGCATTTTAGAAAAATCTTATGTTAATCATTTAACAAAAATGCTTCAGGTACTTATTGACGCAACACTTTCTCTTTCACCGTTATTCTTGAAAATAAACTAGCAACAAATGTGATATTTTAATGCAAGAAATACCGTATTATAATTTTTACATTGACCGTATATAAATAACTTCATAAACCTTATAAATAAACAAATTGTTTATTATATCTACGATTATGATTGATTGATTATTTTGATTTGAAACTTGAGATATTCATCAATATTTATTTTTGATTTTTTTCATTACTTTTATTTGTAATTTTAAAGAATCAGCATTTGTACCATTCATTTGCACATTTTGTACAACAGAATGTGCAACTGAATGGCACATAATACTCAACCATCGAGGAGACTATTTGTTTAGCGAATGGTTGTGGATTACGCCGCACTATTTTATGTATATAAACGTCAAAACAAGAATTGCCACATGGACATAATTTCGCATCATCCAAATATTGAACTAATGTGAATGGAATTGTAGCAGCATTGTAATTAAATCTAAAATAAAAATTAAATCATATTAAAATAAAAATAAATTATTTTTGTAAATCATATATTGTTATTAAATTTTTAATCAAGAACTTTTCTAGTGATTAACTCACCGGTTATTAACTACACTTCGTGCTCCAAATTCTTTTAGTGTTGGTATACCATTGAATGAAAGAGAAAATTCATCTGGATTATTTTGGAAGTTACAAAAAACATTTAGTGATTCTAAACGTAAATTCATTATACTGCCCGGTATACTCGTTAATAAATTATGGCCGACATTTAAATAAGTAAGTGATGAAAGCCTCCCAATGCTCGCTGGTAATATCTTCAATTCATTTTTATTTAATAAAAGTGTAACTAATTTTGATAATTTCCCAATTTGTTTTGGTAAATACTTTAACTGTAAGAAGATAAAAATATTAATTGAAACAATAATATATTAGATACAATACTTATCATTTTGATTTTCAATAAACTTACGTGATTTTCGCTCAAATCTAAAAGCTGAAGACTATTTTGAATATTTATATGATTTAACCAAGACCATGCATTAGAATTTTGTACCGCACCAAATTCATTTTGTCCCAAGTGCAACGATTTCAGGTGCGGTAATGTTCCAATTTCTTTCGGTAAACTACTAAGTGAATTATTCGATAAATCTAATACTCTCAAACTCTGTAATCTTAATATTTGTCGATCGAATGATTTTCGATCGAGTCCACAGAGATAAAGTTCTTCAGTAGTACGCGGAAATCCTTTCAATACTGGATAATCTGCTTTAGATTTAATCGTCACTTTCTTTTTCGGTGGTGGATTAATTTTCTTTGGATTTAAATTTGATACTGATAATATTGATGTATGTAATTTGTCTTCTAGACCTAATTTTAATATATGAAGAAAACTTTTGAGCTCAATAGGATTGTTGCATTTAATAGTCAAATCAATAGCCGGTTCTTTGAGTCGTATCGTTGATTTTCCATCGCTCACAAATTTTGTAAAAACATTTTCTATATTATTTTTCACCTAAAATTAAAAAAATAAATACAATTATATTAAATTGGGCAATTAAATATTGGAAGTAATACTATATTATTTTATTATTTATTTATATATTTTACCTTGTATTTAGTACCAGAAGAATTGTTTCGTGTTTGTAATAATAAATAAAGTTCATTGTCTTTAACAGATTGTTTACCTATTGATAATACACAATGTTGCGATTTTCCACGTGAGGTTATGTTTCGTCCCGCCAATAATTGTCTGTTGACAATCTCCAAATTGCATGTCAACTTCATGATATTTTTTATATAAAAGTAAATAAATATTATTCTAAAAGCAATAAATTATATTAAAATATATATATTAAACTATTTATAAATCATTTAAAACAGCGATTATAATTGTTAATTCAATTTAATTGAATATTCAAACTAAACGCTGAGCACTCTGACAATTCAGAAAAAATTACACAGTTTTCTTTGTGAAGTAAAACGGGTTTTTGAAATATATGATACAATAATGGCGGGAAAAAATATATTTGCAGCAATAATTAATTTCATTATAGTGTAATAATACTAAGTAAATTTTGTTTAAGCTACAGTTATTGAACTACATAATAATTAGATTAGTTTCACTTATTTTATTTTGCAATCAAGTAAATTTTGCGCTCTTTTCTATTTTACATTTGTTTCATTATAACTTCTCTTGCTTTTTGAATTTTTAGTGAAGAAAGAAATAGTGCATAAAATCACTCAACTGATATAGAGCTTCTTTAAAAAAGAGATAACGAAAGTGGCGCCACATTCGCAAGCAAAAATAACTATGTAGTTTTCTTATCTCTAGATTGACATTATTCCAAACGATTAGTTACTAACAAGTAACACGTGCAATTGAATATTGGTGTGGAAAATTAGAAATACATAATACATATTTCGCAGTAGACTGTAGAGTTTGTTTAACAATTTGAAAACGTGTGGTAACATTATGCCACCGGTTAAAAAAGTTGTTGTAAAGAGAGCTATAGGTGAAACCATGGAAGTACCAGCGAAAAAAATAAAAAAAATTCGGACTGATAATAAAGTGGAAAAAAAAGTAAAAATCGAAATCGACGGAACTGAAAAGACATTGGAAAATTTGGAGGTTACAAACGAGCACGTGGCAAAATGTGTAGATGCTATTTTACAACTCACAGAAAAAAATGCAAAAAAACATTCTTTATTATCTAATGATTCGAAAATATTTTTACAAGTTAATTGCATAAAAACTCCAAAAGTAGCACAATTAAATTTAAGATTGTAAGTATAATTATAACTATTATTATATTTATTTCTATACAATTTCTTAAATTCAGTACACATGATTATTTAAAATTTTTTTAAATTCCAATGGATCCTTATGAGACATTATGATTCGAAATTTTGTATGAGATAAAACTGATTTTCAGTAAAATATATTTACATTATTGCTATTAAATTTTTCGTATAAATTAACTAATGTGAGCTTTATTTATTTTTAAGATATTTACCCCACACTTTAGTTGGACCAAACGACGAAGTGGCGTTAATTGTAGCAGATATTGCAAAAGGTAGACGACAGGATTATGAAAAAACAATTGATCATTGGGAAACGAAATTTCAACAATGCGGTGTGACACAAATTAAAGATATTTTACCAATGAATAAGATTAAAACAGAATACAATCAGTATGAAATGAGGAGAAAGCTTGCTCGATTGTATGATTTCTTTCTTGTTGATGGAAGAATTGCAGGACACGTAACTCATTGTTTAGGAAGTACATTCAGACGTTTTGCAACGGCGCCAGTGCCAATTAAACTTAATAGAGACAATTTGAAAGAAGAAATTGATTTTGGATTAAAAAAAGTAACATTAACAATTCATGGTAGAGGAAATTCACATAATGTCCAAGTTGCAACTACTTCTATGACGAGAGAAAATATTATTGAAAATGTTATTGCTGCCTGTGAACAAATAAAAAAAAAATATCCTGGAGAAATCGACAATATTCGAAGTATTTTAATTAAACCACAAACTGGACTTTCTGTCCCGGTCTATTATTCTATAAGTATGTGTTGTATTTATTATTGTATAATTTTTTTTTTAGCATTTTATTTGAGTATTAATATTTAATTGTTTTATTTTTTATTGTAGAAAATAAAAATCAAGTTCAGGTACCGATAGTTGCACCCAAGAGGCCAAAAGCTTTCAAGACTGTCGAGGGCGAACTATCTACGATCGAAGGTGATGTTAAGGTTAAAGTTGAACCGGGTGGTCGCGTCAGAGTTATAAAAAAAAGAGGTAAAGGAAAAAATGGTTAAGAATTTTATTATTTATATATGAATTTTTTTTTTTTTGTTGACATGATTATAATATGTAACGTTCTTTCAGGAATAAAAGATACTGATAACAAGGAGGCAAAAGAAATAAAAGTAAAAAAAATGAAGAAAGAGACTAGCATAACTAAAGCTAGTAAGAAAAATATTAAAAGAAAAATCAAGAAAGAAAATAATAAATAATATGTTGGAAATGAGATGAAAATTTTATAGAAATAATCAAATTAATTCTTTTGAAAAATTGAATTAATTCAAAGTTTCCATTATTTTTTTTGAATATTATCGGACATGTACTCATACATTTCTGTAAGTTATTACAGAGCGATTTTGACTATCATTGAAGTTTTCAATGAAGAAAGGTTTAATGAGAAATAAAAAAATTTTAATTAAAACAAATGTTTCGTCTAATCACTTAAATATTTAAGTATTAAATTTAATCCTTAGAAATATCATTAAATATCAACAATTAAAATTAACCAACAATATCCGACATTAATTATCAACCTAAATGATCATCAAAATTTATTTTACCATAAAATTATAATCAAAATAAATTATTCAATTTATAAATCTTGGGAGAAAACATTTAAAAATCATTTGTGGCGATTTCTCTAATTTCCAAGAGAAGAATAAGAAAAAAAATGGTATTTCGAAAATAGTTACTATAGTAGTGACAATATTATTTTAAAAAACCCTCTCGATACTTTCAAATAAACGGTTTTCACTTTTGTAAACCAAAAATTGCCGTGTGTTATTCAAATTTCTTCAAGCCATAAAGTGCCGCCATCTACAGGAATATTACATAATCAATAATATAATCGAGTGGCGACTCTTACGCCATTTCGTGGTGGTGTAGAAACGTATCATAAAAAGATTGCGAGCTTTATATTTTCCGCCTGTGAACAAGTTCAACGTTAACAATTTTCTCTGTGTAATATTAGTTTTGCCAAATAAATAAACAAATTAAATCCAAACATACTGTAACAAATCAAAGAAAGAAAAATGGGTGAAGATTTTAATGGTGGTAAGAAACATTTATAATAAATATCAATGCACAATGATTTCGGCGTCGCGACGCCGAACGATTTGTTCCCAAAATTCATTATTCCAATACAAATGGTGGCAGTCATTAATAATTAGTATCACAATAGTACAACAAATATATATAATAAATCCAGATGAATGATTCCAGTATATTCTTTTCAAATTTCTTACATAACATCATTGACAAAATTTCATTTGTTTAACTCTGATAATTATTATTAATCATACACTGACCTTTTAATTTTATAATTAAATATTTTGTGATAATTTTTATCATAAATTTCATAACCACAAATTTTCTTTATTACGAAATCTCACAGACAGAGATCGTCAGGATCGAGATAAAGACAGGGATCGTGACAGAGATAGGGATAGGGATAGGAGACACAAATCACGGAGTCGTGAACGTAGGAAGAGATCACGATCGAGATCAAAAGAACGCAGAGATAGAAAACGTAGTAGTTCACCGAAAAAAAGTCGTAGCTCAAGACGAAGAAAACCCTCACTGTATTGGGATGTACCTCCACCAGGTTTTGAACACATCACACCACTTCAGGTAAGTTTATAATTAATATTGAAAAGCCGGAGTATTTTTATTATTTTACTAGTTGTTGGATTGTATTGATATTAATGTTGATTAAATTTTTGTATCGTTAATTTACAGTACAAGGCTATGCAGGCAGCCGGACAAATTCCTGCAAATATTGTAGCTGATACGCCACAAGCAGCGGTACCAGTAGTAGGAAGTACAATTACACGACAAGCCAGAAGACTTTATGTAGGCAACATTCCTTTTGGTGTAACAGAAGAAGAAATGATGGAATTTTTCAATCAACAAATGCATCTATCAGGTTTGGCACAAGCTGCAGGCAATCCTGTGCTTGCATGTCAAATTAATTTGGACAAGAACTTTGCCTTCTTGGAGGTAATAATATAAATAAAGACGATAAGAAATAAGAGAGATCTCTCTCATTAATGAAATTATCAAACTGATTTTTGTATTATTTTTTTTTTGTATTTCAGTTTCGTTCAATTGACGAAACGACGCAAGCAATGGCATTTGATGGAATTAATTTCAAAGGTCAAAGTTTAAAAATAAGGAGACCACACGATTATCAACCAATGCCTGGAATGACTGACAACCCGAGCATGAACGTGCCAGGTACGGTTCCCGGTATGTGTTGTACATACATTTATACTTATATTATTATTTTTACGTCCAGCAGAAATCCTGGCGAAGTTGATAATCAATGCAATAGAAATTTATCATTAATTTGTTTATGACTTGATAATTCGTAGATTCACCCCACAAGATCTTCATTGGTGGATTGCCCAACTACTTGAACGAGGAACAGGTATGCATGGCAATACACGATTTATATCTCCCATTTATCCTTGAAAAAAAAACACATCAACCATCCATCAAAATAGACTCCTCGTTCAATATCCATAAGATGATAACGTCGTGATGAAAAAAAAAAA
>JAQQBS010000002.1:20793683-20869534 GCA_030347275.1 Microctonus aethiopoides
AAAAAAAAAAAATTAATCGAACGGACGACAAAAAAAAATTTCGTACACACATTTGTTTCTCCTTGCAGCTGTTTTCTTTACAGGCTTTTCAGGCTTGACCAGCGTGATTCGTCAAAAAAAAAAACAAAGTAAAAACACGGAGACAAATGATTTTAAAAAAATAAAAATTACAGAATATGACAGACAAAAACTATTTTCAGCATTCGCGTTTTCAGAAAAACACAGCTTCCTTTTTTTATCTTCTTTTATTCTAGCCATCTCATCACGTTTAATTTAGTGACATCAAATCAAGAAAACTTGCAGAGAGAGATTGAAAGAAAAATAAAAATATAAAATAAAAAAATTTTTGAAACAAAAAAAAAAAGAGATTCAAATATGAAAGAAAACAATGTGGACTGATACCAGTGCCCTTTCTCCCTATTTTTCTTAGCTTAGGGTCGCGCTGATCAAAAGCATTCGCTTACTTCTACCACTACTACTACCACTACTACCGAACATGACAAAATACCACACTGCCCGGAGAGAATGGCTAAGCCCGGCTTTTCGAGGCAAGTACCTGTCCAAAATCTAATCTCGCTCTTTATGGCTCTCTCTCTTTCTGTCTCTCCTCTCTCTCTCTCTCTCTTTCTCTTCATTACATGAAAAATCAATTGAAGAGAACGTGCCAATAAGCCTCCAATTCCTCAATTATATCAAATCATTATAAATTTATTATTTCTCATCTTCAAAACAAATATTAATTTATCCTTGGCACTGGATAATTAAAAATTATTAGCTGTAATTAGGATCATTCATGTACATACTAAAGGATAAGAGCGCGTTGCTTAATTCGTGATGATTTATTTATTTATCGTTTTATATCTTCCGTTAAAATATTTAATTTATTTATTAATAGTAGTTGATAAATTTTTTGTTATAATTCTGACAATGAAAATCTGTCTAAGTCTCGTTCTATTATTCTCTTCACGTTCTACGCAACGTGCTACTATCTCTTTATTTCGCAGATGATGGTTTTTTAGATTAAAATGGTGCACGAGAGCATTATTGATCAAGTTTGTTTTATGGAAAATAATATTTGGTGAGTATGTGGTAAATGAACGAGGAGGAAACGAATGAAAAAAAAAAAAGGTACTCGTTTGGGCCAGAGGAGAAGAGAGAATACTAATTGCGCGTGTGGCTGACGACAATTACAACTACAAAATATTTTTTCAATTCAAAAAATAAATAAAATTGAGGCCCATTGCAAAATTGCAATTGTTTGTATCAAACACCGCAATCGATATTATGAATAAGATTGATAGAAATCATTTTGCTGTGTTTGATACGAACTTGATAGCAAATTAAATTTTAATATAAAGCCGCATGAATAATTTATCTATGATAAAAACCAGGTGAAGGAGTTGCTGATGAGTTTTGGTCAACTGAGAGCATTCAATTTGGTAAAGGATTCAGCAACGGGATTATCAAAGGGTTACGCATTTTGCGAATATGTTGATGTGTCGATGACTGATCAAGCTATTGCCGGACTTAATGGTATGCAATTGGGTGATAAAAAATTAATTGTCCAACGTGCGAGTGTTGGCGCGAAAAATCCAATGATTGGTGCACAAGCGCCAGTACAAATTCAGGTGCCCGGATTGTCAATGGTTGGCACTAGTGGTCCACCTACAGAGGTAATATTAATTAATTTCAAATACAAAAAATCATTTTTATTATAAATTTTTATATTAATTAATATAATATTATTTATTATTGCAGGTATTATGTCTCCTTAATATGGTGACACCTGAGGAATTAATGGAAGAGGAAGAGTATGAAGATATTCTTGAAGATATCAAAGAGGAGTGTAATAAATATGGTGTCGTTAGATCGGTGGAAATACCGAGACCTATTGAGGGAGTTGATGTTCCAGGATGTGGCAAAGTAAAGATTTTACTTTAAATATAACTTTTTTTTTTTTTTCATCAATTAATTACAATGATGAAAATAATTTATTTATTATATTTTTATTATTTCTTTTTTTGTTTAGGTCTTTGTGGAATTTAACAGCGTAATCGATTGCCAAAAGGCACAACAGACATTGACCGGTCGTAAATTTAATAATCGTGTCGTTGTCACATCATACTTTGATCCAGATAAATATCATCGTCGTGAATTTTAGGATGTTTTTATAATCTACAATCAGCAAAAACAGGAAGAATTTACATTCACTCCATCCGAAATAAAAAAAAAATATCACGGCTGTTTTTAATATCTATTTGTATACTATAATCAGTCGTGATAATTATGAATTTTAAATTGGATTATATGTTGTCAATAATTATTAATAATTTGGCGTTACTAAGCTCCCAATATTCCTTATTTTCATATGTTTATTTATCAAGTACGTTCAATAATGGATGAAGGAACAACGGAGGTATTAAGAATTAATGCCATATAAAATTAAATTTGATGTTACAAGTTAGAATAAATAGGCAAATAATAATACATGAATAGCACGAAAAGAAAAAAAAATACATTATTATTATTACATAATTAAATTCAGTAGAATTTGTGTTTCTACAAAAATCAATACTATTTATTTCTTCATTTTATTTAATTTTTTATACGTACATTCCTTTTTTTTTGTTTCTATTAAATACAGAATATTTCTGTTAAATATTATATGTAAGAATAATAACCGAGAAATTTTAAACTTCATTCTGCATCGCTGGGGTGTAAGAATTTGTTAATGTATCGTCCGAATCACCGATAATATATTTTTTGAGGCCAAAATAAAGTCCACCGCCCATTGCCAACATCGCCATACCAGCAAGAAGTACAATCGACCATGCAGGAATCGCGATACCTCCTAAAAAAAATTATATATAAAAAAAAAAACAATTTATTTTGCCTTATTTTCTATTTAATATTAAATTCGTGTTAACTCACTGTAATAACGTCGATTTATAGTCTTCCGTCCGCGAAGAATTTTACGTCTTGCCTCAACTTCACTTATAAAAATGCCCAAGATTACTGTAATTATAATATCAATAGTTATACCTATGTTTATATAAATAACAAACAATTTTTACATGCTCATGAGGAATTTACTTACAAAATCCGATGGCTAAATAAATTAGAACAGTTTTCGAGCGCATTTTTTTTTTATTTTGATACTTCTCGATGAATTGTTATAGAGAGTACAGTGAATGTGTGTAGAATTTTGTACCGCCTTGATGGTATATGAATCAGGGAAGATAAGATTTTTATTTTTGTATATTTGGTCTCCCTCTCACTTGGTTGCCTGATATCAGATAATATTACTGTTATCCGCTCTGACACATCGAGATAAAATCCCCACTTTTTACAACTCTGACATTTTCACTCTCGTGAAAAATGAAAATGATATAATTCCTGATGAGAAATAAAATTGAATGAAATTAAATACGATAAAAGAAAATTGGATATATTAAAATTAAAGGATATAGGAATAAATGGAATTGTTTAATTAATTATTCATAAATTCCCTTGATCGTAAAACGACTTTTTATTGATTCATCGAAATTGAGAAAACGAGAGTACAGTCCATTTAGATAATGATTTATTCGCGCCATCTCAATGCCAATGTCATGTGATTTTCAATTGAAAGATTAATTCGTCTATTCAAGATTTTTATTTTTACAATTCAAACTTCAAATTGAATAAGGCGCGAAATTATATTATTTTATTCACATTGAAATCGCGCTTAATCTTCATATAATCACTGTATATATCACGAAAACAAAAATAAATAAATATATTAAACAATAATAACACAATAAAAGGAAATAAAATATGTTTTTACATGACGACTTAGAACTAAAAATTGCCTTAGAATTCAATGAGATTATAAATAGCTGGCACATTATACAAGGCATCCCAAACATCGTCATCGCAGTTTTTTTTTTTTCCTTATAAATGGCAAAAATTATAAATAATAATAAATAATATGTATACATATATATTATCTTCTTGAAACATTCTTTTTTTCTTGGTGAACACCTTTATTCGTTTTTTTATATTTCCTATCTATTCAGCACCACTTATTTTAATAATCAATTAACATTTCACACAAGTTTCCAATGAATTCACCATCTCTCACATGTACTACATAATATTCAGGAATTTTTATTGTTTAATTTTTTTGATGATTTTGTTTTTAATAAAATCTCCATTTTTCTTCCTTTTTACACCAAAATCTTTTTCCCCTTTTCACGAATAGGACGAAGATAACAATAACCAAATATAAATATTAAATAAATGAAATTAATATAATCAAAAATCAAATAGAGTAATACTGAACATACAATTATAAATTACTCTTGAAATAATAAATAAGAATTGAATTCTATATATTTTCAGTCTCATGTACCATTTATCATTCCATATGCTCAGATTAAGAATAAATAAATTAAATAAAATTGAAATAATCACTCAAAAAGATAAATTAAAAGAAAAAACAAAAAATTATGATTTTATAAATTTTTTTTTACGAGTCCAATATTTACCAAGTAATTTAATAACTTGCACATTTTTATCAATTTTTTACTTTGTTCCTCTCAAATGTTTTACAAATATACTCACGTGTGCTCCGCGGTAGTATACGAATTTATTCATCTAAAGCCTATATATCTACGCACTCTAAAAACTTTCACATCGAATAAATTTTCAATAAATATTTCTAATAAATGGATGGCATGTAATGACTTCGGTGTTGTATAATTTTTACTGTTATCCTTGTCTCGTTTACATTTCTATTATTTTCACTTTTTATATGTATATATATTCAATTCACACAAAAACAAAAATGAAAACCCCGTTGAGAAAACAGAGATGTGAAATTTATTTGTAGCCGTATTATTTAAAACTTTCCTATTCATGCGCTTTGTTTATTTCATTTAAATTTTCTATTATTGCGTATAATGATTGTATAATTATTCTGTGGCGTAAATTTTTTTTATCATTCTCACAAATTCTTTGTTTCTTTTAACTAATTTATAGCTATATTCTCATATTAATTGATCACGATGATTCGATCAACGTCGGCTCAAATGTATTGCTAACAGTTCAATTTGTATTTTTATTTTCCACATCATCACTTAAAATTTTTTTTTATTTAATTTTTTATACTACTAATATTTCGAAAATCACGGTGTATAATAATTTCGTAATCGCTAATTGAATTATCCGTGTCTATAAAGCGCAGTATTTATTTATTCTTTATTCATTTCATCTACTTATTTTTCGCATAAAATTTTTTTCGAGTTAACTATAATAATTTAAATGCGCATAAAATTTCTAGTGAATAATAAACATACGCCTAATTTTTCATTTTAATAATTTCACTCGAATATCTCCATATCTATTTAAATCCACAAGGGGAAAATAAAAGTAGAAAAATTGAAATTAATGCCTCAACTATTTTGTGAACGAGCGATGAAGTGAAAGATAGAGAAATGAGAGCGCACCTTGTACTAATTCAAGAGGCATCGTACAAGCTCATACACAAATCGATAAATCTCTTCAACTATTTACTCATTTGGAAGATGAATCCTTTCTCATTCATTAGACAATACGAATAAAGTTCTGTTCAAACACCAATAAATTACGATATTTCACTTGAATGCACAACGGCGAATGATTATCAGCAAAATTTATTTTGATTAATCGATTAAATTTGTGTATTCCCGTCCTGAATTCTCTATCTTTCTTAATTAACACTCATAATATTCTCATTCCAATTTTCATTCAGTTAAATCATATTAATTCATATTATTGTATTTATTTTCTCTTAAATAATTTCAATATATTACCGAATAGCCACGTGAGTTTTGTAAGCTAATCGCTCAATTTTACCTTGTGGCTAGCTGGCATTTTTTTCAGCAATATCCATCTTCGTTTGATTGATGTTTAATTGCTCGTGACTCGTTGAAATTTTTTTACTTTCAATTAATTGCAACGAAGTCTTTGATGTCTCGGCCTTTGAGTCTGGTGATTTTATTATACTCGTCTCTGAGAGATTCTCCGACAATTGAAGACCCTGAAGTATTCCCTCCTTGACTAAAGCTTGCTTGAATATCTGGAGAGTTTTTCTTAATGTTATACAAAAGCCACGTGAGGCAGGAACTAGTGGAAATTCCGGCAAGATTTTCTCATCTGTAAAATAAAATAAAACATAATTAAACAATTTAATCCTCCATAAATAAAAAATGTGCAAAGAAAAAATAGATATAAATTATATTTTACCTATTTGTGCAAAGTCCTTGAATGCTGTTGGTGTTAGTGGAGACAATGGATGTTGATTATTGTGCTGTTCAGATATTTCCATCCACATCTCCAATCGTTGTAGTAATTTTTCTGCATGATTTTTGAAGTGACAAATAATTGCCTCTTTAAAAACAGATGGTGGATGATGAAGTAATTTTGTTTGAGCTTGTACAAGTTTCAATACAACCATTTCATTGTACATTCGTGAATTTTCACGTCCCTGCTGCGAGCCTTTTTGCTTTTCAAACCCGGCTTCATTGAAATATGGTTCTGACACAAGTATAAGTCCTTGTATTGAAACAATAACTTGAAGGAGAGTTGAAGAACTGGTCCATACTTCAGTTCCACGCCCGGCCCATGTTCCCAATAGACTTACACACACTTTACCATCTTCATAGAGATTCGGATTTAATCGATCGTTGCAATACGAGATATAGTTACATAGTGGCGGTGCCGCTGGATAATCAGCAGATAATTGAAAATCAAATAAAAATAATCCATCTTCATATGGTGTTTTTTCTGGACCCCGAAACATCACTGAATATAAATCTATTCTATCGTCAAAACCTTTTACCCAAATACCCGTTGGTAATGAGGTTCGTAATAGTTTCAATTCTTTTGAGACGGTTCGGAAAAAATTGGTCGGATCTGTTGGTTGGAACATTGTAAGTTTAAATTTATGGCTATCTGGCGCACTTTCCTCTATTGAAAATCCTTCACCGTCCGCATAATGCGGCGGTGGAATTTCAATATTCATTTCAGATGATGTGTCCAATTGTAATACTGGTTCGACAAGCTTTTCTTCTTCTTTTTTCGATTTTTTCTGTGGTGATTCATTATTTGTCGCATCTGACAATGACATACGTCCCAAACCAAATCGCTTTGATACCTCAGCGTGTGCAAGAAGCAATTGTGCTTTAATCAGTGTACATAGTTTAACGCAAACGTGAGAATTAGCAACATGTGAATTTAAAAATGTTTCTTGTGATTTAATATTTTCATTTTCACGATCAGTAATTTCAGGCACTGGTGAACGATCTAAATTTGGATCGTCTGTTGATGGAAATTCACCACTGGATTCACTTGAACCAGATTCTTTTTTGGAATTCTCTGCGGAATAAAGTCCCGAATCTTCTGGATGAGGATTTGCATGAATAAAAACATTATCATTTTTATTTTTAACGTCAGTTGTGTCTGGCACATTACTACCTTCGGCAACCTCCACTGTATCATTTATTTTTGTCGCAATATTTTCAAGTGCACCAGCAGCAGTTTGTATACTTGTATTTGGACTTTCGCCTGCATCTTCACCAGATTCAGAGCCATTAGATTGACATTTAAACAAACGTGTCACTTGATCAGTTATTCTTTGTGCAACATTAGCTCGTCCGCGTTCGCGTACACGCTCCAATAATCCCTGAAAATTACTTTCATGAAAGAATGACGTCCCCATAAGTTTATCCATATATCTACAATCCTTATAAACTTCCAATAATTTTCTCATCACTTCAGTTGTTTGTAATGCTGGATTTTGGGTAAAAATTTCCTCTAAACGTGACATTGCAATTCGCGCTTTTTCAATATGTGCTGCTAATTTTGGTTTTATATTTTCCGTTTGTTCACTGCCATCATTATCAGCAATAAAACAATCTTCTAATTGTGTTTCCCATGATGCGTCTGATGACACTTCATCCCATAATTCACCCTCATCGCTGTCATATTCACCAACTTTATACAAATCTTGCGGCCAACACATACTCACGTGACCGTCAACCCACCAAACTTTAACACGACCCTCTGGATAATTATCAAGCACCTGACCAGCAGTGCAACCGGCGTCGTCACCCTCAAAATTAGCAATACGAATGACTAGTGTACCGGGACGATACTGAAAATCTGGATGATCTTTTAAATCATACACTGATACTTCACGCTCTTCGAGTAACGTTGGCTCTGGATTTTGACTAGATGCATAAGTTCTAAACCATTTTATTTTAGCCGTACGACCTTGATGATCTACACTTTGAACAACACCATACATACGCGATTCTTCTTTTTGATCAATGACAAAATCACCAGGAAAAAATTCTTTATCATCCAAATGATGAATTGGATATAATTGCGTTGATGGAATTCCTAATTCCACTGAGCCGTCTTGCCAAACAACATTGGCCTTTGTATTTGTTGATAATGTTTCAACGACAATTTTTGTACCAGGTATTAATGGCGCTGGTGGAATTTTCTTTTTGGCTTTAACTAATTTTTTCTTTTTCAATACTTTTGTCATTAAAGCGAGTCCCTTTTTTTTCTTACCAATAGACGAAAGACTAGAGCAACCACTTGACATTGATGCTGTATCACTTTGTGAGCCAGTATCCTCAGTATCCCAATCGTCACTACTATCAGTGTTTTGTGATGGATTAGATGGTGGTGGCATCAAATTATTTGTACCATTAACATTATTTTGCGCACTTGAATCACGCGAAACACTATGTGTTTTATCTTTATCTCTTTCCCTCATATCTCTATCTTTTTTCAACTTTTCTTCTAATACTTTGGCGCTAGCACGCGATTTTCTTGGACTATGTTTAGGAACTTGAAATTTTTCTCTTTGTTGTTTTCGCCATTGTTCACGTGTAATCACATTTTCATTATTTTTTACTACGTAAAAATCACGATCGCCGACCTGCAGCGTTGATGGTTCAAATACATTTAATAACTTAAGCTTTTTTAAATCTTCACCTTCAACTAGAAACTTTGGTTGGGCCTGATCTGACCAAGCACCATCTTTTGAATATGCCCGGCATTGCCAATGAACACCCACCCAATCAGCTTCCACTTCCTCAACAATGACTTTAGTTTTTTTTTGCGGCTTAAATTTACGCTTTGCCATCATTTCTTTGGTACATTGTATCCATTCAGCATCCTCAAGACATTGGATTGGACCCCACAAACATTGACCAGGATAAAATTCAGAAGAATGCGGGAAATCATTATCATGATCACGCTTTTCCTCAAAATGAGCTAATCCCTGAGCATCCATTTCTTTAATAACACAACGCGAACCATCTGGAGTTGCTAACCACAATTTAAAATGTACCATTCTTATTCCACCCACCCAAGAATCCATACAAACTGCTATATCAGTTCCAAATTCCTGAAAAATAAAAAAATAAAAACTCTCATAAATAATATTCCAAAACAAACTATAACAAATTAATAAATAAAATAATAAAAAAGCCAAATCAATTCAATTTAATATTGATTTTAGTTATGAATATTACATTACCTCCAAAGGCGTAAGATCTTCACTTTTAATATTAGTAAGGACTTGTTTAGTTCCAATAACTTGTACGCACGTTGTCAATTCAATATCCCTACAATATCCTCGTTGAGTGTCCTTTCCTTTAATCATTCTCCTGACAACATCACCGGGCATAAGAGTTCGGTCTGCCAAATGCACCTAAAAATAAAAATAAATAACACGCATTAAAAAAAAAAATAAATAAAAATGAAAATAATAAAGTAAATTTAAAAATATCTTCATCCACAAATTATCCAATAACGTAAAATTTATATAAATTTTTTACTTTTTTTGAATTAACGGGCTCCTCGACACCGGACGGATGCCAAACCACGCGGATTTCGCCCTTTTTTCTCTTTGGACTTCCCTCACTATCTTCACTCTCATCTGACATATCTTGATCATCATTTTCCATAACAATACCAAACTCAACGTTGCCCCGTTTGTCCACACGATAAACGACATCCTCGTAAAAATATTGAGATTCAACGGGTACGTTATTCGTGGCCATCTTTTATAATAATCCACCACCAATATCGATACAGAGACACAATGTCTCTACACGTCCTTTTGATAATTGTCCTCGTGTCAACTCCAGCACGATTCAGTCGTTGCGCTTCTATTTGAGGCGCTTAATTCAATGATAAACGTAAGATTTATGATAATTATTTCAGACTATTATGAACAGTATGTGTGTATATATATATATGGATATATGTATTATGAAGTTAATATTTCACTTTTCTTAATTGCCTTTGCTGCTGGTACTACTTACTGCTACTGTTGGTGTCGGTGCTCTGTGCTCGAAGAAAAATTTTACGCAAATTGGGACCAGAAAGAGAGACAGAGGTTAATGCGCACAACCTCATGCGCAACTGCCGACAAATACAACCGCGAATACACAAAAGGTCATGACGTTTCCTCAACAAATCCGCCCAGAAATTCGTTTACATTTATTTTACTATTTTTTTTTATGATACATGATATAACTGAAAATTTTAAACATGCGCGAATCTTTAATGAATGAGAAGGACGGTTATAACAAGATGGATGAATTTAGGTAAGTGGTAAAAAATGGAGTCAATACAGAATTTGTATGTCAATTGTTTACAAATGACAATTCTTTTTTTCGGTGAATAAATACACATGTACATATTATATTTGCTCATTTATATATATATCTATATGTAGATATGTATTGTTTCTTTTTTTTTTCACAAATGGAAAACGTGAAAGTATTTTAAATAATTTTTTCTTTTACTTTTCATCTATTTTCAGATATGTTTATATTTTACAGTGATGTGACGTAAAATTTAAACTGCAAAGTGTGTTCGATGAAAGCCTTGAGCCAAGCTTTGTAGAATTGTTTGAACTTCATTCTCTTTGCGATGATGAAAGACAAATGCATTGAAATTTGTTGCCATATTACAATTGGTGTCTCTATGTAACATTTAATAATTATTGTAATGAAATTTGTGCAGAATAAAATTATATATTAAATATTTTTTGGTCAATTTTACCCTGCTATGTAGGCAAAATATTCAGGAATATTTGCAGTACGTCCACATGATGATATTTCCATATAACTTTGATTAAGTATAACCTATAAATTGAAAAGATAAATTTTAAATTTATTTATCTGTCTAATAAAATTGATTATATTTATATTTACCGTTTCGTCAGATTGTTGAGTGACTCGAATTCCAATTTCTAGAGACTCAAATCGAACTGGAATTGATACAAATTCCTGACACCTCAATAGCCGCCAAATTGCCGACTCTATTTGCTTTACATCACCTTCTGTGCCAGTTGAAATATTACCACAGTACGTGACTTTGCATCCAGCATTTGCTGAAAGTGTATCATTGACTTTATTAATTATTCTTGGTATTTCTATTTTCTTTGGTGATGTCATTGGCCTTTTAAGAAGTTTTTGCAGTCGTTCAACGCCAGAACTTCTTATTAAGTTGGCTATTGGACCATATAAATCATTTGTTGCTTCAGAATAATACTGTAAAAATATATTTAATTTTATAAACTGAATTCAAGTTTGAAAAATTCTTTTCATTTCATTTATTTGTAACTTTAATTTTTATTACCTTTATGATATGTAATGTTGTCGGTAAACCTGACGTTTTCTTCATTATTTTATTTAACTTCCCTCTACTTCGTCCTGTTAATATTTGACCATTTATTTCATCCAAAACATCACCAATTTGTATTTTATCCTAAATAAAAAAATAATATATCAAATATTTCAATTTCTCCAGCTAATAAATAAAATTTTTATCTTCATTAAATACTTACATCTTCAGCAGCAACGGAATTCTCGTGTACATTAATAATCAATGCTTTACCTTTCGTAAAGCTGCAAAAAGAGAAAATTAAATTGCGACTTTGCAAAAATTTTTTGTTCTGCCAATCAAATATACAAATTATTCTGTTATTTATTATTATTACCAGACAGATATTCCTAAGGATTTACAAGGCACTAATTCAATAGAGCTACATTTAGGTAATTGCCATGTGTCGTCTAAAAATCTTGCATTCTTTAAATTTAATTTAAATTGTAATTTTCCAATTTGTAACAGAGCAGATAAAAATATTTCGCCCAATATTTCGTCACCTAAAATACTGTTGGGTTCATAATGATCTAAAGACATTCCAGGTGATCTGACAAGCAGTTGAACTGGCATATGAAGGCATTTCTTGGTTAAACATATGCGTATAAGTAATCTCAATTTTCCAATTGAACTCTCGACTTTTAAATTTTGCGATACACTTTCTACTGCTGATGTGAAACTGTATAAAAATCTCTCATTTCTCTCACCAAGCTCTTCTAGCCAGTGCCATGCATCTGCTGACTTTGGATATCCTACAGAGCTAGTTATACGCATTGTCACACCCAATTGAAAACATTTTTCCAAACTACTACAAAGTAATATCAAATCTGGATTATCATCCGTTATCTCTGCTGTATTCTCTGTCAATTTTCGTATCCATCCTGAAAAATAAAAATGAATTATTCATAGTTTCAATCGATTCATAAAATACTTCATTTAAAATACAGAAAATAATTCCCACTTTTGGGAATTTGTTTATCAACACTCGGTCGATAACGCGGCAAATTTAAAAAAATTCAGAATTCTATGCTTGATAAATTTTTAAGAAGTTTTATTATATCTTTATCTTATCTTGATTAAATATATTACAAAAATTTATAAATAAGAAAGAGAGCAAATATTATCCAGCTGTTATGTCATTCTGTATAAATCGTCATCTCTATATCATACACAGAGACAACAAAAAAATCAATATTTGACACGTCAACAATTTATTTCAGTCATATAATTTATCAAAATAAGATTGACAACAGTTAATAACAGACTAAATAAAGCCATTCACTTGCAACAAAATCCCCAGAATAATCTTTAAAGAAATAAACATTTCATTCAACGAATTAAAAACACATAAAGTTCCATCTAACCTCAAAATCATGTTATCAATATAAAATACTTCCAATACACAAATTACCTTTCAAATCCTTCACCAATGGATTTGTCACCGACATTACATCTCACTGATTTATCTCCAATATTTTGTCCCTCTCTTATTCAAGAATTAAATATAAATTAAAATTTATTTTATTTCATTACAACAATAATATAATATCGTCACAAAAATATAGTTTTATCGTGTCAAAACAAGGTAATTTCTCTATTGCGCGCGCAAAATTGACAGCTGCTGGTAGTAATATGTATACATAATATAATCATACAGATTACAGACACACAATTGGCAATGCAATGCCAGCAAATAAATGCCTACATCACCATCATATCCGCATAATAAAAATAATCCATAACATCTTTATATTGCAATGATTACAAATATTTGTCACTGATAAGTTCCACAGTGTCATGAAGATATTCATCCACATGCCAAGTGACATAACCGCTAATTATTTATTTTATTCATGACATAGTATGTACAGAGATCAAATGATAAACGCACACATTACATATATACTACAATTACTTGCTTGTATATGTATACGTACTTTATACAGCAAGCAGTGTAATGAGAGAGAGCTCCAATTGTACACATATCAAGATTGCTTCATCAAGCCCAATTGTTCATTCAATTTTTATTAACTGCTATAATTAATCATTTCAGATTGTTGACGATAGAAATAAGTAAAAATTAATTCGCATGAGCAATTTTATTGATTGAAAAATCTTGAAAATATGGCGACAACTATTCAAAGTATTGATGATGTGAAAAATGAAGCTCTCCAGGAATTCTCTAAAGAATTTGATGGTCAAGATGCTGATTATTGTGTATGTGCACCTGGTAGAGTCAATTTAATTGGTGAACACACGGATTATAATGCAGGTTTTGTATTACCAATGGTGAATATCATAATTATTAATAAATTAATTTTTTTTTATATATATTTGCAGGTTAGTTTGATAATTTTATGTGTTTTAATGTCGTTAATCGTAAAGGTGACTCAAATGATCTTCATTGACCTTTGATTTATGTATCAACTAGCACCGATCTTCATCTTTTTCTATCTATAATTCCTATTTTATCAACAATCTAATAGTTCATGCTGTTTGTTCATGTTTATTTATAGAGTTATTTCAAATGTTAATTAGGCTCTTCCAATGGTAACAATAATCGTGGGAAAATTAAATGGAACAAACAATTGCACTGTTGTTTCAACAAGTAAATCAATCACTACGATAAATAAAGCAGAATTTGATATTAGTAATCGTGGGGAAATTAAACCTGGCGAACCAAAATGGGCCAATTATATAAAAGGATGCATTGCAAATTTTCCTGGTATGATCACATGATTCAATATTTTTATATTAAATATTAATATTATTGTTATTAGTGATAATTATTGATGTTATTGATTTTTTCTAGGCAATATTCCTGGATTCAATGCACTTGTGGTATCCACTGTGCCAATGGGTTCGGGATTAAGCAGTTCTGCTGCATTGGAAGTTGCAACATATACATTCCTCGAAGCAATAACTGGAATACAATCAAAGAATCCGCGAGAAAAAGTATTGGCTTGTCAAAAGGCTGAGCACGAATTTGCTGGGGTTCCATGTGGAATAATGGATCAATTTATTTCGGTAATGGGCGAGAAAGGACAAGCATTATTGCTTGATTGTCGTGATTTATCTGTCACTTTAGTACCAATGGGCAATATCAGAGACCATGTATTTCTTATTACTAATTCAAATTCACCTCATAAATTGTCATTTAGTGCATTCCGCGAGAGACGAGATGCGTGCTATGAGGCAGCAAAAATGTTAAATAAAAAAAGTCTTAGAGATGCAACTATGGATGACCTGGAAGGTTTGTATTGATAAAAATTATTTACAAAACTTGTTTTTAATATAGATTTACATTGTGAATTATAGTTTTGAAAAATCAGGGTGCTTCTGAGACTATGTTGAAGAGAGTTTGTCATGTGATAAATGAAAATTCACGTACGATTGCTGCAACAGCGGCTTTACAATCTGGAAATTATATAAAATTTGGCAAATTAATGAATGAAAGTCACGACTCATTGCGAGACAATTATGAAGTTTCATCACCAGAACTCGACACACTTGTCAATGCTGCAAGAAAAGTCGAGGGTGTGCGTGGCAGTCGATTGACTGGTGCTGGATTTGGTGGTTGTACTATAACATTTTTAAAAAAAGACGCTGTTGATGAAGTTATTAAATCTATCAAAGAATCGTGAGTAATTCGCTCTTTTCTCTTTTTTTTTCTTTGTTTAAATTAACTGTTTTTCCACAACAGTGTTTTTCTCTTTGTAGGTACAGCGGTAAAGCGTCATTTTATATCGCAACACCATCACGAGGCGCTCGAGTATTAGAGTGCAAGCGATAATTGAAATTCATATGAAAATAATTGAACAATTTATATTTTTGGGGATTTAAATATGAATCAATTGATGTCAATAATATTATATAGATAAAATAGATTGATATTTTGTACACAGAAGTCACGTTTTGTGATGTATATGTATATATGTACATAAAATATACGTGCCATATTTTAAATCATTTACAAATGTATTTATACAATATTTCATTTTCTCTGTTTTATTTCATGTGAAATATTAATCCAGCGTGTTTGGATTCTTATCACCTTGAAGCTTTTTTGATAATTTCATGAAATAAATTTCTAATTATCTTTAATACTGTTGAATCTTACCGAAAAAAAAATTAATCATTGTTCATTTTTATTTTGAACATTTGAACGAAATACTTTTTTTTTTTCAATTATCAATACACAGCTCTTCCACAGGAAGAATCCACACTGTTTGATTTCCCAATCACCATTAGTGCCCCGTTATCGTAATTGAAGAAATTGCCGTCAAATCTGTGACAGAAAATAATATTATTTTCAATTTCATTTATAATTATTCATAAAATGTTTATTTTTTTAATTTTTAGTTAATTTTAAGTTAAATTACCTTTTAAACTTTCATGAAGTTCAACTTCACTGGAACATACTCTCATTTCTGATGGTTTAACACCACGAAAAATTGTAATAATACTCGGTTTGAGATTTAAAAAAATCAATGGCTGTCCACGTTTAGCAAAATCCTCAATAAGATTTTTCACACCTTTTGCTGCGGTAAAATCAGCAGCTTGTATGTGTGTAGAATCTATAACAACTGGTACTTCATTTCCCTCACGTGTTCCATGTTTACTAATCACTCCTCTCACATATTCAACACTTGGAAATGTGAGACTTCTGTCTGGTGTTATCATTAAATACTCGCAACCACTCGAGTTCTAGATAATTATTAAAAATAAAAAATTAAACATATAACATGAGTAATATTATATTTAATTATATTGTAGAATAAAAATAATTACCGTCATTTTGTGTACACGAACTGATGGTCGCGCTGATGCATAAAGTAAAAAAAGTAAATTTACACCAATTCCAATGACCATTCCCAATTCCAATCCGACAAATAAACAACATCCAAATGTCACTGTCGCAGGTACCAAGTCAACTTCTATAAATTCAACAAATACATTAATTAATTAATTATACAACTAATATTAATTTTCAAAGATAAAATGAAATTTTCTACTTGCTTTTTGTTCTCCACATTGGTTTAACAACATGAAGTTCAACCATGAACAACACAGCGGCAATAATTACTGCAGCTAATGCAGCTTTTGGAATATAATAAAGATATGGTGTAAGATATTGAAGCGAAATAAGAACTAAAATTCCCGTATAAACACCACCAAGTGTTGTTTTCACTCCCGATGAATGATTTACAGCACCTCGACTCAATCCACCTGCTACAGGTATTGAGGATACAAAAGATGAGACTACATTACATACACCAATCGCCAACATTTCTTGTGTAGCGTCAACTGGTTTGCCATCAGCTAAAAATATAAAAAAAAAAAACAAATTAATTGAGTTTAACAAATTCTAGGGAGAAAAAAAATTTATATAAAGTCTAAAAGAACTTACAAAATACTTTTGCCAATGCAATGCTCTCAAGAAGACTGAGAAGCGGCACCACAAGACAACCTGAACCCATAGTTGATACCATATCAATAAAATTATACGTATGATTTCCAACTTGCGCCTTGAATGGCGGAAGTTGAAATGTTGGTAATCCTTCTTTAACATGACCTGTAAGAAGAACTGGCGATGAGCCAAGTCGTGTCTCTAACATCCAGGCAATTACAGCGCCAATAACCACTACAAGAATATTTCGAGTTGTTGAGAGAAACCACAAAAATGCTTGTGCCATTTTTTGATTCACTGACGGGACTTTTGTATTTTTAGATGTCACAGAAATGTCTTTTACCTTCTATTCAAAACAAAATAAAATTAATTATCAATACATTGTGTTCTATATTACATTATTTACAATTTAAAAAAAAAAATATATTATATCCTGCAATGCATCTGGAATAAATCAAGTGACTAACCCTGAGGAGTAGTAGTACTGTTATACAAACAATACCCATAACGGCGTCCCATAATCGTGTTTCAGTGATGTGTTCGAATATATTATGCCAAGTGTCAATAAATTTACCGCCGGCAATGTGAATGCCAAGCACATCTTTGACTTGACTTGTTGCAATAATAATTGCCGCTGCTGATGTAAATCCAACGGAAACTGGGCCCGAGATAAAGTCTATAAGAAACCCTGAAGTAATAAATAGCGTTAATAGATTGTATTAAATCCTTTTACACGCCTGAGTGAGATGAATGAAAAACAAATAGATAAATAAAAATAATTGAATAAAAACAGTTCTGAACCCTTGATTAACCAATGAACAATAAAAACTTTTTTCTATTTTTTTATTTAAATATCTCTGTATCTAATCACGATGCAAAAATACATTGTCAATGATCAATAAAACAATTGCAATAATTAATTGCGACCTTGGATAAATATTTTTTTTCTCTCTTGTGAATCGTCCTTTCACTGCATATAAAATCTTTTTGTTCTTCCTTTTTTTTTATGCTTTCTATGATGACGATAACACACTTTATGGTATAACACAGGTGATATGTATACCTAGTTGTAGAAGTCCCATGAGCAACGATACGAGACCAGAAATGAAGGTCAGGAGAATGGCAAAATCAGCACCCACTTGAGCTCTTAAAAGCGTTTCTCGGGTGAGAATTGCTGCAATTGCTGTTGGTCCAACTGGTACATCTTTAGATGAACCAAAAATTGTATAAACAAAACAAGCCATAAATGATGAATAAAGTCCATACTGAAACAAAATAGAAATTTTTATAATAACAAATTAATTAATTATTTGAAATTTATTTTATTTTTAAATTAGTTTTTAATTTACCTGTAGTGGAAGTCCAGCAACATTAGCATAAGCAATTGCTTGAGGAATAACAGTAAGACCCACAGTAAGACCAGCAACTAAATCACTTACAATAAAATTTCTTTGATATTTTGGCAGCCAATCAAGTATTGGAATACGTTTATAGAGAAGTTTCATTCGAAATGAACGTTTTAACCTTTGACACAGCCACTGTACACCCAATGATGTTTCTGCTGAGCTTTGATGTATCTCATAGAGCACTGTAAATTATATTTTTATAATTATTTATTTTAATAATATACACCATTGAATTATGAAATAATGATTTGTAATATTTATGCTAAATTTATTTTAAATTCTTGAGAAAACCTGTTTTCCATAAGATAGAGAGTTCATTACAGTAGAAATAGTGACAGACTTTCTATGAATCATGGAGAATATATATTTATATTAATTCATGCACTTCTGGAACTTTCCAGAATCCCTCAAAATTAATTCTGTTATATTTATAATATAAACACAAAAAGAAATTTTTTTTTATCGATTAAATTTGTATTCATTTATTATTGTTGCAATTCCAATTTATTTGAATTAATTTGATTTTATTGTTGGCTTAATTTAATCGTGCAACTTTACTTTACGCTCGAAAACTCGCTGCAATTGTTATTTATAGAACGGCCTCATGCAAGGTCTTGAATAATTTATTAAAATCCAATCAGATCACAATCGCATTAATCAATATTAACACAAAACATACAATATTTCAAATAATTAATTATGGAATTGGAATAACCATGTTTCAAGCGTGTTCTACAATAATTCAAATAATTTTTCAATCATTGATGTCACAAATCTGTCCAATACATCGCTATTTGTCATTGATTACATCCATATATCATCAGACATAAATCTCATTCGATTGACATCTTGATTTTAAATGTAAATTCTTTTCTTTTTTATTCCCCTGGATTACATCGTTAGAATAATAATTTATTACAACGTCGCCAATTGAATTAAGACCATTGGAAATTTATTTTACACCTTTCTATAATCACATAATTATATTCACATATAAATATATCGTTGTGTTGTCATCATTTAACTTTACTGGCATGAATGTATCGGTCGTTAACCGACATTATTATTCATCAATCAGATTTCATGTTTCATAGATCATATTTAAATTAAATAAAACAATTAAAAATAAAAAATAGAAAAAAAATATGAATAAAAAAATTAATAAATAGAAGCAAATACAAAAAATATTTTGTAATTATCTCTCAACGTAATTAACTGCCGGAAATAAGTGCATTTAATATTTCTTCATGAGTAAACATCGGTACACTATCTTTGCAATTATATACAATTATTTAATTATTTCATATTCTATTTCATTTTTGCTGTAAAATAAAAAATACATATGTGTATATAATTGAGTTTGATAAATATTATTTGAACGATATATTTTTTTTCTTATAATTATAATTACAATTATTATAATAAGAGTCTTTTTTTACCTTGTCCGTTTGTGGGTTTTTCGTTATTGTCAAGTGCTGCAGGATCACCAAGTCGATTCGCGAGGCCGTTCATCGGGTTACCGATAATAGTTGCGCCTTCCGGCGAATTGGCAAAGCTCGTTAGTCGCACCTCACGCGCTACTTCCGGCGTGTATTCATCCTTGACCTCGTATCGAGTCATCTTGCAATAATTCACTCGTAAGTATTGTATTTTTTTTTATTTCACAGACAAAAAATGAAAAATAGTTTTTTTTTGTCTTTCGTTTGAAAAGAAAAAATTACGTTTGCAAATGATGATGAACTAGCACTGGAATTTCATTTGGTCTTTAATTTCTCGCAAGTCCTTACACAATATTTACGTCATGGGTTTACATTGTCACATGACCCGAGGAGAGCTAACGGAAATGAAAAAAAAAAAACATTTTAATATATGTATTGTAATTTTTTGTCTGTTTCTTAATTTTATATATTTCAATTTTATATTTGCATCAATGAACTATTGGCGATTTGATTAAAATACGTACGACTTGAATAATATTTATTAATGCGTGAAATTATATTTGTTGAATTTTTCACGATTAAATTAACGATCTCGATATAAATTTTATACTTTTCAATTGTGTATCACGTGTATAATGTATCATTATGCATGGAGAAAATGTCATGTGACTCGTTTATATACATACGCGCGAAAGTTTCAATTGGATACGTTTAAATTGCACATGTGGATAAATTTTATGTGTGTATATTTTATGCATTTATACAAAATATTCATTATTATTTATATGATTTCTTTAATATAAAAAAATTACGAGCTTACTATTATAATTTATCCGGGTCAATTGACGTAATATAAAGATATATTATTCTCCAATTAACCACATATCAAATGCAAAATAAACTATTTAAATCATTATAAATAAATAAACGAATAAACAATAATTATCTTCAAGATCAAATTCTACTTACTGATTAATAATCAATACAATAATATTATTATTTTTCACTGCTTTGTTTTTTCAAAAGCATATTATAAATAAAAATAAAACGAATTTTAAAATCTATTCACATAAATTATTCATTAAGTATTTATAATTTTTTTAAGTCACTTTAAAATATCTATATTCTAAATTAAAATTACCCACAATATCAATATTTCTTTTTGTCTTTTATTCGTCGAATTATAAAATAATATCAGTGATGATTATACAAAGGAAAAAAAAACTGATAAAAATACAAGAAAATTATTCCGAGTAATTACACGGAGCAAATGTCTAATGCGCGTCTATCCGTTGTAAAAGTCACTAGTCGTTTCATTTCGATGCACGACTATCGTGTGCAACCAGGTACCACCACATACTAGAGAGAACCCCCATTGAAGTAGCAATATAATATATATACTGGACCAAGGGTAGGGGAATCACACAGACTCTCTAAACAAATGGTAAAGTGCGTTCGCCCGACGATTTCAAAACAACGCCACGTGCTAGAGAATTTTTATATATTCCCCAGTTGGAAATTACGGCGGAAAAATGTCAGGAAGGCAAATTAATAACACTGACATATTGAAATATATATCCTTCTATTTATTGTAATTATTATAAAATTACTAAAATATTAATATCACGGATACTTATATGTATAAAAGAGATGGAATAATTTACTATACACATCAGAGAATTATTATATGAAGTATATCGGATCGAGAAAGGTTATTTACGCATGACACAAGTTCTCTTTTAACCATCGATCCATACTACAGTATCCCATTACACTTTTTTGAAGCGCATATTGTTCAATTTTTGAACTACGCAGTTTATATATTTTCTTTTTCACTCGCTCAAAGTCGTTAATAATATTACACACCTTTTATACAACCCTTTAGAAATATTCCAACAGGGGGAATCACCGCTAGATTATAAACAAAAAAACAATAATAATATATACAACTGATTTAACATTCAGGACTGGTTTGTTCACAGACTTCTTAAACTTGGTATATGACCTTGAAAAATTTGTGAGACGTCAAAGCAATTCACGTGGAACCATAGGAATTATAATTATTATTATTATTACTTATACTACTACTACTACTACTACTACTAGATTATTGCTTTCTTTTTTCTTTTCTTTGTGGTTTTTCGGTCATGTTTCTTCCTCTTGACCTTGAACCTGCAGAATACGTTTATATGTTTATGTATGTATAGGCACAGATAAAAAAGATGTCAGTTTATAAATTTGCATTACAAATGTTTACCCTCGACATTGCCAAACCTGTTGTGTTCATCTTTTCATTTATAAACATTCAGATAAATCCAGTTTATTGTCGTCGAATTTTATTCGGCTGATATATTGCTATTTAGCAAGCTATAATTGTCACGGAACTATGTTACATAATTTTTTTTTTTTCTTCAGAATGTACAGATCAGATAAATACATATGTATTTATATGTATATATATAGTGTTCAAATATACCAATATATATAACCTTTGACATTGGAATGTGTATATAAAGAATAATATGTTTACTATGTAATAAATTATTTGCGGATAGTTTACACTTTAAATTATTTGTACGCAAAAATTAATTGCATTGGAAAAATCCTAATCATCATCATCATCATCATCATTGTCATTATCATTAGTATTATCTTCATCATCATATAAATGCAAGTCTTTTTTCTCCAACATGTAAATGTATATTTATAATTTTTTTTTTCTTTGTCATCGTCATAAATGTCTGATTTAGTAAAGTTTAGAAATCAGATTTATATAGAAAAAGGAATCTGATATTGCTTTATGATTTCTTGGAGGTAATTGACGCCCCAAGTTGGTATATGACCAAATCTGGGTATTTTTATTTTTTAATATTGTAAGAAATTTTAAGCGATCGCCGCAGGAAATGAAAAAAATTTACTTGCATTGTTCACATTAGTATGACATGCGCATTAAACATATAATTAGTGATAACGACATAGTATAGAACAAATTTTGTTGAGTTATTCGTTCTTAGAAGCTTTAATAAATTTTATTTAATGCAGTAAAAAAAATTTACCTAGAAGAAAAATGAAGTTATATTTATGTTTATTGTAATTATTTATTGGAATTGATTTGGAGACAATTTAAAAGACGACACTTAATGAAGCGAATGAAATTATATTTGACGTACACGGTATTGTTCTTAGAATGTTGCTAAACAATGTATATTAATCATTCTTATAGATATTGAGGTAAACTTCACGCGCGAGTGGAAATAGATGAGTTTGTTATTTTTTTATTTAATTTTCACATTATAATTTATGAAATGTGACCGGTTTGTCAAAATGGATTGTAATTATGTAATCGATTGTTGTATATTATTGAACTAGAACGAAGAAATTTGAAAATTGAGAAAAAAAAAAAATTCACATTGACTGTGAAGGCTCCGGAGGGATTTGAACCCCCGATCTCCTGTTTACTAGACAGGCGCTTTGCCAACTAAGCTACGGCGCCAATTGATAATACATAGTATATATTATTATATTTAAAATAATGCTTGTTAAATATGAAAAAAAAATAAATGATACAGTCATTTGTTTATATTTCTTAATATGTTCCAATTGATGATTAAAATTCTTAATGAAAAAAAAAAAATATTTCTAATGTAGTCATTTTGCTACCATTTATCATGAAAATATTCAATTACGTTTTGAAATATAAAAAAACATCCATGTAAGTAAACTATATTTATATAATATTTATAAAGCCAAATAGTAATGTTAAGTTTATAATTAAAATTCATGAAGACGTTTGATATAAGCATGAAATAATTCAATCACGAAAACAATAGAAAGTTGAATTTAATAAATGCGTGTGCATGCATATAGCTGTAGTTCCTATTGTTTTGCATAAAAAAAATCGCTGCGAAATAACTGAGTATGCACTGCAGAATATATGAGGAAAATATAAAGCAAGGTCACGTATTCTACTTTGTTATTCATTTAGAAAAAATAAATATATAAATAAATGAATACAATGAAATAGGATATTAATAAATCAATATTTGCTGCGATTATTTTTTGCGATGCAACAATTTTTCTTCAATCAATATAAATTTATTATTCTATTCTTTCAACTACAAAAAAATGTGAAATTCTTTCATATAATACTAATGATGATTTCCGTAGTAAAAAATTGAACGTACAAAATTTATAAAATTACGTAAATATCTAATGATAATAAAAGATATTCGTGTTTAAAATGAGACAATTTGAGTAGATTATTCGTGATCGCTTAGATGAGACCACAATAAAACGCTTAAATATATTATACTTCAGAATTGTATAAGTTGAAGGTCACTGTATTATCTGTCACAATAGTTCATCGTGCACTTAGCTACAAACAATCGTTAACTTATTGTTTTTATCACGATTCATGATCAAATCACAACAATAGTGTTATGAGATTGTATTCATATCAAAATATCAAATCAAAAAATTATTTTTAATCATATATTCCGACATAAATAATAGGAATTTGATCTAGACACCTGACTGATTATTCCATTTTATGTTTTATAGCTGCTAATAATAGTAATTGATTAAGCAATTACTCTATAAACATCATATGCACATTAAAAGAAAATTGAAAACATTTTTTTTTCTAGTCGAGTTTTTATCATAAAAATTTTATTATCAATGAATCAACTGTGCATATATTTATCGAATCAATAAACCTGTTAACATTTAGATTAATTTGCGGATGCCACCGTGTGACGAGGTGGCCGAGTGGTTAAGGCGTTGGACTGCTAATCCAATGTGCTCTGCACGCGTGGGTTCGAATCCCATCCTCGTCGATTAATCATCTTTTATATCTTCAAAAACCATTCGCAAGAATGATGCGATTCAATGCATCTAAACATGCGTTTTTTACATATTTTGTTTACTCCAAAATGGACTTTGCACTCCAATGCGCTGATGATTTATTCCATCGACATCAATAATGAATCGTTTCTATTCAAAATAGACAGGTCTGAATCACAAAATTAATAAATAATATACCAATTGTGATATATTTTTTTTTATTTCAGGCGGATGTTCAAACTTGATATTGACATCGTCCATGCTTTTATTTGTATAATTTGTAAATATTTTTGTTATTGGAAAATTGTATAAATGGATAAATAAATATAGTGAATGAAAACTGTTAATATTAAGAAATGTTTTAGACTAGAAAATAGAATTTATAAATTAAAGAAAAGGATAAAATTTGTTATTGGTTTCATTCGACAATGCGAAAATAATTTGTGTTAAAAAATTGCAGATATTTAAATGACTCAGTTGATAATGTAGAATCAATGAGAAAGACCACGTGTTTGTAACAACTGCTCTACCGATTGAATAAACAAAACAAGCAACTGTATGCAGTAGCTATAGAAAATCATTGATATTGTGTTGTCAACAAAAAACGTCAACAAGTGTGAACATTCAACACAGGTGAAAAAATATTATGGGAATATGTCTTCTGAATTAATTGATTGTACAAGCCAGACAGAAGTGACACCTTTACTTCGTAAGTGTCACTATAAAAAAATAAATAAATGAATAAACTAATAGTGTAGAAAATAATATTCAGAATGTTTAGGAGAAACTAATAAATTATGAATAATTCTCCATTCTTATAATCAATGTCATTATATCGCATAGCAAAATAACATAAATAATCATTATTGGTAATTATTTTTTATTCGCCTATTAAATGATTGATGAATCTTACTTTCGTTCTATTTCTTTATCTACACTTGTGTTCATTATCAAATTATGTTTATCACTATTGACCTTATTTTTCTTCATGGGTCCCGATGGGTTTTACAAATATTACCAACTAAATCAAGCAGTCGTGGCCGAGTGGTTAAGGCGTCTGACTAGAAATCAGATTCCCTCTGGGAGCGTAGGTTCGAGTCCTACCGACTGCGAATTTTTTTTTTTTTAGATTCGCGAATTTTTTCTTAAAAGAAAAAAAAAACTTTGAACGTCTAGTTCAAATGACCTTGTAATACTTATTGAATAATTGTTAATTAACAATTCAAAACAAGACACAAACCATTCAAATTTCATTGCAGATCTCTATCAGATAACCCATGCATCGTATCTTATCGACAAATGAGCGGTGTTAAGAAGCAGCTATATGGAATCTGAAACATTACCGACGATGATTGCTTCAAAATTAATACAAGCATATCAATTTTAATTTGATTATATGGTCATTATTTCTGATGAAATGGATCGGAATTATTTGTTGATATTAAAAATGTAATCACAGAGAACAACAAATTTTTGTTCGTTGAATATTCTTAAAATAATTCCATCATAAATCGTTAACGAATTTGACCTCTTAACTGCAAAAAAATTTTTGCATTTTGAAATAAAAAAAAATTTCTTTTCTCTACATGAATTGTCGAGTGGATTTCGCAACAAAGTTGTATATTGACACAAAGATTCTATTCTATGTATACTCAATTGAAGACTTTCAAGTGCGTCGCATTCTTATATTTATTAAAAGTTGAAAGAGATACCGCAAGTTAATCATCTCACAGAGCTACAGTCAATAAACTTTTTGCACTGTTGTCAATTACCGATTGAGCACGCATGCCTCGTGACAAGAAAGTAATCTACGATGTATATATATTCTTTACGATAAAAATCCCGAATGATAATTCTTGTTGTAATTCTAAATGAAGATAAAATTCATTATCTTTTTTATGGTCATCAATAAAACGTGGAATTTAATGATGAATATAATAATCTAATTTCATATAAAATTATTTGTACGCGCGCATCGATTGTAAATATATACCAACCAAATTCTCGATGTCATCCTAAATAATTAGTAATTCCATTTAACTTTCTCTCAATTAAAATTTCTTCAATATTAAAAAAAGGAAAAAGAAAAAATATGAATAGCTTTATACACGAAAAAACGATTTTTTTCTATTACAAATATATAAACTATGTATAATATTAAATATCTTATCTTCACCGTAATCTTTCAAAGTCTAATCACGTACTAGTAATTATTTCTGTATAATTTTTTTTATATTTTTGTTCATATTGTGCGTGAGGTGGTAGACGAGACATTTAAAAACAAACAGGTATTGACGATGTCTGGTCAGTTGACCGCGACCCGTTGTGAGATAAACTCTCCCTACATGAAATACTAAATCCGTAGAAAAACATTTTTACTTAATGAAATTACAAAACTGCGATAAATAGAAGCGTATAGTTTCACCGTGTGTGTTGAATATTTAAAAATGTTATTCTTATCGCCAGGAATTGAATGTGAAATGAAATACACAATCACAAATGTTTAACGTTTGATGTGAAAAAAAATAAATAAATAAATAAAAATACTACGATTGATATATTTCGTTAAAGATAATTATAGAAAATGTAAATAGAAAAAATAATTTTAACATCGCATAAGAATTTATAACCGATGAGGGATCACGTGAACGTATAACAAGCATTTAATTGCCGGACAAATATAATGATAGTTACCGAATAGCCAACCGCGAGGATTACGCAAAGATTACTCCATTACGAAACATGTAATATTGAAGATCATTCATTTGTCGACAATAATACTGGGGTAATAATAATTACGTTGTTATATTCAAACATCAATGGTCATTTCAATATTTCATCAATCATTCATTTCTCATTTGTTTACTATAAGTATATGAACCATATTTTTGAATATCTTGAATAATTCTATTGTTTCGTAAATAATTATTAATAAAAATGCCCAAGAGAATTTGGACTTACAGTTTGGTTTCCACTCGTGAGATCTTTAAATAAAAAAATAATTTAAATATTTAGTATTACTTAACACTGATTTGTTAATTTTGTTTCATGTTTGACATTTTAAAAGATAACAATATGACCATACCAATAGACAGCAGGCGAACAATGATGGAATTAGTGACGAAAAAATTTCCAATTTTTGGTTGGCTTCCTCTTTACACTTGGAGCAAACTTCTTCAGGATTCATTAGCTGGTCTCACCGTTGGTCTCACGGCTATACCTCAAGGCATTGCTTATGCTGTTCTTGCAGGATTACCACCTCAGGTAATTCACAAAGATGAAATCTGATGGATACAGACAATATAAATGAATCAATTAAAATAAATATCCAGTTGATGAATTATTAAATATTGTATTATTTTACAGTATGGATTATACAGTGGCTTCATGGGTTGCTTTGTTTATTTAATATTTGGTAGCACTAAAGACGTGACGGTTGGACCAACTGCATTTATGGCTTTATTAGTCCAACCATATGTGATAAAATTTGGCTCTGATTTTGCAGTGAGTATGAGAGAATTCATCGATAAAAATAAAAAATTAGAATTAATACATTGGATCTTTTACCTTTTTTTTTTCTGTCATCAATATTTTTATTATTGCAGATTCTTTTGTGTTTTCTATCTGGCTGTGTGATTACTGCCATGGGACTTCTTCACGTTGGATTTGTATTAGATTTTGTTAGCATGCCGGTAATTTGTGGTTTTACAAATGCGGCAGCCGTGATTATTGCTGCGTCTCAACTTCATACACTTCTTGGTATTGAGGGGAGGACTGAAACATTTTACGATTCAATTGCCAAAGTCATTAAGAATATTAAAAACGTAAAACCATGGGACACTGCGCTTGGAATCAGTTGCATCCTTATATTAATTGTGCTGAAAGTAAATAAAAAAAAAACCTTATAGAAATATATAATCCCGCATTTAGTTTGAAATACAATAATGAAATTTTTCCAGCAATTACCTGGTAAAAGACGCGGAAATACAGGTCAAAAATTGATGTGGCTATTATCATTGGGTCGAAATGCCATAGTCGTTGTAACTGGAATTATTTTAGCTTATTCCCTATCCACATATAATATTCATCCTTTTATAATAACTGGTAATATAACTGAAGGTCTGCCGCCATTTGAATTGCCACCGTTTTCAACAATTTCCAATAATCAAACGTACAATTTTCTTGAAATGGCTGGTAAACTTGGTGGAAGCATCGCATCAGTTCCAATGATTGCAATTCTTGAGAGTATTGCAATTGCTAAAGCCTTTGGTAATAAACTTAACTAATTAATAAACATTTATTCAACAAGATTAATTTGTTTACACATACATTCAAGCACGCATTAATCATTGATAAAATAGTATGACGCATTGTAATATAAATATTTTACCTTGTTATATAGCTAAAGGCCGATCATTGGATACAAATCAAGAGATGTTGGCATTGGGTTTGTGTAATATTTTTGGAAGTTTTGTCAAATCGATGCCGGTAACTGGAAGCTTTACTAGAACTGCAGTTAATCATGCATCAGGAGTACAGACACCAATGGGTGGAATTGTTACTGGTACACTTGTATTGTTTGCATGTGGATTGCTTACCTCCACATTTGAATTTATTCCAAAGTCCACATTGGCAGCTGTTATCATTGTTGCCATGTACAATATGTTGGAACTTCACATATTTATTATTCTTTGGCGTACAAAGAGTGAGAAATAAGCCAATTAAAATCACTACTTCCTTTATGATTATTTCAGCAACTGATAAAAGTCTCATTAATTTTATTTGCATCCAAATTTAGAAACTGATTTGTTACCATTGATTGCCACCCTTATTTGTTGTGTGGTCATCAGTTTGGAATATGGAATGGTCATTGGAATTGTTTTGAATTTAATTCTCTTATTATATTTTGCTGCACGTCCAGGATTGTCTATTGAAGTGAAAGAAATTGATGGTGTGACTATATTATTTGTAACGCCAGAGCAGTCGTTGAGTTTTCCTGCAGCAGAATATCTCAGAGATACTGTTATGGATTGGTTTGTGTTTATTGAAAGATTATTTCCAATGATTCGAATCATTTTATTATAGGTATATTGTTTCTTTTGTTATTTTCCACTTGATTTCAGGTGCGACAGAAAAACTGCGACAATACCAGTGATTGTAGATGGTAGATATGTTCACAGAATTGATGCAACAGTTGCAAAAAATTTTCGTCTTCTTCAAGTGGATCTGGAAGCAAGAGATCAAAAGGTTATTTTTTGGAATTGGTGTGAAAGTGCAAGAAATACACTTACCAGCTATGATAAAAGTTTATCAGTACATTTTAAAGAATCTGAGAATGTATCTCAAGTATTAATAGGTAAATATTCAATATATTTATAATTCAATTGACGAATTTTTTATCTAACTGAATTATAAATATTTATTTTTAGATGAAAATCAAGTACACTCTACAATACCTGTGTTATTAATTTGATTAAAACCAACTTATGAAAAGCAAATAAAAAAAATAAGAAACCAAATGACAAATATTCCATTGTGTATTGATGATGAACACAACCCTAACCTCAATTATATCCTAATCAGTTATATAATCGTAAAATTATCGAGACGTGTATATTATCTGATGAATTATTTCTTAGACACGATATAAATACATTACCTTTGAAATTTATTACAATCAGATAATAAATAGACAGTTAAATTTCGTTAAAAAAGTCATATTTATCCAAATTCAAAATAAAATTTTTCATTAATATCAATGAATAAAAAAAACAAAAAGTAACTGACCAACATTAACAGTATAAATTTACACTCGTTTAGTCCATTTACCCCTCATAAATCACCCTACTGGTCTCTATAACAATCGATGACTCGAAATTCGGATGAACTTGAACAGTATAATAAAATAAACCGTTAAAAAAAAAACTTGTGGGAATACGCGCCAAATATTGATAATATACAGTAGCGCCATCTGCATATAGCAAATCAACCAATCGTATTGTGTATTAAACGGAACAGCCAATAAGCGTTGCCATGGGAAGTGTATCTCTACGCGGGCGACATTCGTTTTTCCATTCCAACGAATGATCTGTCGTAGATTTTACCATCGTGGCTACAAAGGCCACATCCGGCCGTTGTGCCGCAGTATTGGTCGATCCCGCCTCGCTAACAGCGAACATACAGAGGTTCTTCTATTACCTCAAAAGAGTATACGTTTCCAGAAGAAAAAAAATCTATATCAACCAAAAAAAAAAAAAGAAAAAAAAAAAGAAAATAAAATAATTTACATTACACCGTGGTAAATAAAACAAAATAATACTAAACTGCTATCAAAATTTAGTGTATTCTACAAAGAAAATAATAAATAAATATATAAATTATTAATTCCAGCGATAATAAATTTGTGACGCGGGTAAGCCAAGCTTTTTTTTTGACTCGCCTCGAGGTCTAATAGTGCTCGTCGATGAGACGAAAGAAGTGAGCGGGGACATGGTAATAGTGATGCGATGAGAGTAGGGGAAATACTAGAGAGAGATAGAGTATACTCATATTTGAAAAAAAGAGAAAGGGAGAGTGAGAGAGTAGGAGAATTCTACCACGATCGGAGCGACTAAACCGCAGCGAAAAAAAAACTGGTGGATAAAAGATAAACTTATAGAAGAATATGGAGTAAAAAGAAGAGGAAACAAGAGAGGTACCCGTATAGCATTCATAGTGCGCGCGTCAGGATTGTGAAAAATAAGTTACACACTGGGCAAACAGCAGCAGCATCGCCGCGTCGTAACTTTCAACCCAACACGAGATCCAAGCAAATTTATACATACGTTCAATTTTCATTTTGTGCGTGGTACGTTACGTGGTTTTATTACTTTACTCATGATCAACTGCTTGGGTGTGACGATATATAATCCCGCGTTTTATCATTATTGTTATTAGTATTTGAATTATTATAGGTTAATGTTGCATTGAGTGCGCATGGTTTGTGTGTGTTACTTATTACATTATATTATATTATAAATTATAATATTATAATAATAATATTAATGATAATGATGATGATGATGATAATATCGCGGGGTGTCTTGATAAATAAAGAATAAAAGACAGGAAGTGAGAAGAGAATTTTTTCGCGAGTCGTTTGGTGAACCCGTGGTAAGCGTGACGCGAGTGGCTAGGTGGTCTTTGCCTCTCTCTCTGTGTCTCGTCCCGCTTAAAACAACGACGACGACGACGACGAGGAGGAAACGAAGCCGCAATATCACGAGTGAGCGCGCCAGCGCACCAGTTATATACATAACTACATACATGGATATATACACATGTGTGTGTGTGTGTATTGTGTCGCTGTGGGAAAGAGCAAGACCGATAGTTAAATGAATGAGTGAGAGAAAATAAGATAGTTCAACGAATTTACAACGGAGTTTTTGTGTGTATGTGAAGTAAAATAAAAGAGAAAAAAAGCGATAAGAGTGAGAAAAAATGAGATAGTTGTGTGAGACAGTGAAATAAAGAAGAAGAAGAAGAAGAAGTGAAGGATTCCGGACAGCCCAAAAAGGATCTACACCGCTTGCCGAAGAGCTCATGGCGTTTTTTTACCGCCGCCATTTCTGCGAAACTCAACTCACTCCCCTTGGGTATATATCCGTGTGAATGCGCGAATTTAGTATGGAATTATTTTTTAATAATTATCAAAGTTGAATTTTGATTGTAGTGTGAACAAAAGTTTATGACATCTTGTCTAACGTGTTATTCATTGAACATATAGTCGTCATCGTTGTCATATTGTGTCCTTTCAACGTATCGTCGTTATATGTATGTATGTATGCATGTATGTTTGTAGTATGTATGCATGCATGAATGTATGTATGTTATATGGATGAATAAATGTATATATATGTGTATGTGTACCGTCGCCATCTCGTCACATCATCGCGCCCCTCTTGTCCTCAATGTCGGCGCTCCTCATTCTCATCGTAGTATAATTGTGTATACGTGGAAGTGAAAGAATGGCAATTTAAAATATCGCTGATACAGTATTTCAATTGAATTATGGTAGTGTTATTTTGTTTAATTGCAATACCGTTATTATGAAAAACAAAATAATAAATGGTAAAGAAAAGAAAAATCATCATTGAATTCCCCCACTGTCGCCATTGTGCCGGGAAATTTTTATGTTTTATTTCTCCCGCGTCATTATGCAACGGACGCACGTCCGCGTGTGAAGATACTTAAAGTATCTTCGATTAACTAAATGAGTAAGATTAAAAACAATGTGTGTGTGTGTGTTTGTGTGTGTATGTTAAAAGGGGCCAAGAGGGAAGGTGATAATAAAATGCTAGACACCGGCGACGCGGCGTTATCGTTTGCCGTCTTGAAAACAACCGCCCCCATCGCTCACCGATGATCGACCTCTCAATGATCACGTGGTAATGCGTCAGTCTTTGCATTGGCAAAAAATTAAGATAAATTGAATCTGTATTGAATCTACGTAAATCGATGACTACGCCCTTAAAAAGCCGGTTTGGTTTATTATCTTTTTTTTTTTTTTTTCCCTCGTTCTTTTAAATGAGAAAATTTTTTGTCAACCCTCTGGGCAATGCTGTTTATGAATGTGCATTCCCTTTGGATGTGAATTCTCTTTTCTTTCATTCCTTTGCCCTCTTTACTCTTGCACTCTCTATCTTTTTCTCTCTTTTATATGTATTTATTTCTCGTTCTCTTGCTCTTTCTTTATGTGGCTCTCATGCTCCCTCCCAGTTTTGTTCGCGCACCGCCACCGGGCACTCCCAGACAAAGTGTTCTATGCTTTCTTTTATTCACAGTTTGTTCAAAGCCAAATCTCATATGTCTATATCAATACGTCCCCTTTAAATCAACCCTGAAGTCATGACATCATCATTGAAATTAATACTAAAATGATTAGGTAGATTGTGTTTTAATAAAACCATTAACTAGAATGTGTGTACGTGGAATGAGGAAAATATGGATCGTAAATGAATGCAATTGCTATTATTTTATAGTAATAAAAAAAAAAAAACATTTTCATTTTTGTGTTTATACCTGCAGATCTGAAATCTCACTGTGTGCAAAGACGGAAGTGGTCCCGCTGTTACAGTTGTGCCTGCGATTACAGTTGAGACCACGTCAATAGGACGCCCCTGTGAATACAAAGTTCAACGTGTTTCTCTGTGACGAAATATATATTTTACAATCCAAAACTGGTAAGATCAACACAATTCATTTTGAGTAAATAGATATATTTATATGAAATCTTATTTTTGTTTCTTGTTTATTTTGTTCACAGATAACCTGAAATTCTTGATAATTGTTGCGGAATTTTCACTATTAAAATGATTTCGAAGGGATCATCTGAGACAATTGACACCACTTAAACAGTGGCTCATTATTTTAATTTAAATATACATAAAGAGTGTCCTAGATAATTGTGAATTAATAATAGATAGATTATTGAAATATTATAGATATATGTATATATTTACATACATACATATATATCTTGGTGAAGGAAAAATAGAAAAAAAACGAGGTAATTTGGTGAAATAGTTGAAGAAGAACAAGAGACACGAGGCTGCTCAGTAATGGATGAATGGGAGTGAGCACGGCGCCTGAGCAGCACAGGCGTGGGCGTAGGTGCCGGTGGGAGCCTCTGGATGTCGAGGCAGTGGCACCGGCTGCGTCAGTGGCAGTGATGGCCCCTGCTCTGACGGAAGGTGGTCCACAAAAGCCTGACGACTTGCTTACTCCCTTACCGGCCAGTGGATTTCTCACTCCGGAGCAGGCTGCGCAGGTAAACAAATTAAAATTTAAACATTGAAATACAAAAATTTAATTTAAACAGAATTAAATAATATTTATAATCATAGGTCTGCCATAATCGTGAGGTCCTGGCCAAGTTCGTAGTATCAGCGAACGTGCAACCGACCAAGATTGACGAGCAGTGCCTGCGCGGCATATCAAAAGACCTCATACGCGATGTCATCAATTCCAAATACGCAAATGGTCTTGATAGTCTGTCGATGCTCGCTAACGGATCAAACCTGATCAACAAGGCGAGAGAGCGTGTTAATCACGACGACGAGACAAAAGAATTTGACGTATTGGAGGAGGAGGCGGTGGCGGTGGCGGCTGAGGAGGAAGAGGAGGATCACGTGGCTGAGGAGCATTCGGTGATGCCGAATTGCGACGAGGCCAAGTTGCGCGACGCTATAATGACCGATCCTTCTACCAATGTTTCCACTGACGACGCGATGGGTTTTATAAAAACAAATGAGAATACACCGATGATTGGCGATGGTATTTCTGCTGACGATAAAAATCTTGATGTTGATAGAATGATGGAGTTTAATACTGAATTACCAGCAAATGTTGTTAGTGATATTGGCAATGTAGTTGGTGATATTGGACAAAATGTTGAGGAAATTCTTAAAGTTATTAAATCAATGGCAGGAGCTGAAGATGAAACACCAATGGATACCGGTGAAACAATTATACCAAGTGGATCTAATGAAACTAGTGTTACTTCGGGTGTTGAAATGTTTCCAATGTCCGAAAGTTTTTCATCATTTGAACGTGATTATTTAAATGACGTTGATGTAGATGTTATGAGTCTTGTTAATGATAATATTAATATAAACATTGGTGAATCGGCGGAGACACAGCGTGACAATAATTTACGAACTCTGCAAGAGGCTGTTGAACAACGACAATTTGAATTGGAACGACGTTGTTCATTTTTAATGCGACGTTTGCGTAAAATACAGTCAAAAATTGTTGGTGTTCATGTTGCTGAAGAAAATACTGGTGTTCTTGAACTAGCTCATCAAAGTGTAAAAAAGTTTTTTGCCGAAGAATTATCGAATATTGCGCCCAAAGGAACGACACCGCGTAATTTTCCGGAAATTGGTGGAACATTAGAAACGTTTTTACAAAAAATTGAAAAATCGTGTGTGGCACAAAATAATAGTGTAAATCGTCAACGTGCGTGTTTTCGTTATTTTGGCAGTGGATCAAGGGAAAATGTCAATAGTATTGGTGGCAATAATGCTACAAATATTGTTCGACATCCAGTGTTTGGTACAGCTCACATTAAAATTGATGCAGAAGAAGTGGAAAATGTTGCGGGTTCGCTTGCTACACAATTGCATACTATTGAAACAAATCTTGATTCAGATTGCACTGCGTCAAGTAGTGGTGGTGAGAGTTGCGATGAAATGCAAACATTCAACAATCCACATCAACAGCAGTTACCTATGTAAGTTTCAATTATAATGTGATTACAAAAAAACACACACACACACACACATACACACATATCCGTATAATCATACAGAATAATACGATGAAATTATTTTATTTTTTTTCCATGAAAGCAATTGATTGCGATACTTTACATATTTTTCTTTCATATTGCATCATCCTAATCATTCAGAAGTTACGTGCTATTTGAATACATTTAACATATCATAGAGTGATGAGTCAAGATTGTATATCATTTCCACAGGCACAATCGTTTTTAATAGAAGTTAAAATTAAACTTTTAACGTATTTTCTTTATCATAATCCTGAATTTTGTTATCTGCCTAATTTCAATTATCTCATTTTATATTATAGACACTTTTCAAATTAAAATTAACTGATGATAAAAATTTAAAGAGACGTAGTAAAAAAAATTACGTTTATTTTTTATTATTATCGATTTTTAGAATATTTTTTTGGAATGAAGAAAATTATTATCTACAATAATTTCTAGCAACCGATTAACATTGAACTGTATTTGGTTCGGTTCTAGACTTAAATAAACAATTATGTAAATTTATTCATGATATATATACAAATTAATAATTGGTTATAATCTGTGGTAGATTGAAAAGAGCAGCATGGAGATACGCCCAAGATCGTGCAGCCGTCGCGTCACGTTGGACATGGCTACAAGCACAAATATCAGATCTTGAGCATCGGATTCGCCAGCATAATGATTTACAACGTCAAGTGAGAGCAAATAAGGGTTTAGTAATACTAGAAAATTCCGAAGCAGTTAATGGCTACTGTGGAGTATTACCTGGCTCAACGGCACGTTACAATTCGCTCGATAGTGAGCCAACAACAGCAAGCAGAACACGGCCCTTTGTTTGGGAAATTTACAGGAAGCGTAAGCTATTGAGAGTCGAGGGATTGCACGAATTTTCAAAGCGTGCTGCAAGATCGTCGACGATTAGATGTGACTGTGACCATGTATTGCCACCGTGTGCGCTTTGCACAGGTCGAGTGGATCCTACACAACCTCAAGAGCAATTGGAGCAGCTTTCAGTACCAGAAAGAATTGCTCTTGTTGATCCTGGATATCATCCAGTTCTTTCATTTCCTGATGAAGTCATTCACAGCACTCATTTCGATGCGATAATGAAATCGGTTGATTGGCAACATAAAATGTTACGTGGTAGTGGTAGAATGACGCGAATAAAGGAAAAAGAGCCAATTGAAAGGAGAAATAAAACAAAATTACCTGAGCATAAGGCCAAGTATACAACGAGAATAAAGAAATCGTCGTCGTCTATACTTACAACGCGAATAAAACGGAAAGTGCTAAAGGGAAAGCGTGAAAGAATTGCGCCGAATAGAAGTATGCATGGTTTAAGTAGAAAGAGAGTGACAAAAGTGCCACCACAGACTGAAGATGATGATGACGTTAGTGCGCAATCGAGCTCAAGTAAACATTCGTCGCCAGTGCCTTCACCGTTGCAGCATACTGCAACTGCAACAGCGGAGAAAGTTCCGGTGAAGGAGAAGAGCTCGAATTCACATATGTAAATAATTTATTTTACATTATTTTGTATTTCAATTCATAACATTTTTCAATTGGAAATTTTACCATTTATATTAATTCATTATTTCTTTGTATTGCAGACGGTTAAGACAAAATTCCTATGATATCGATAATATTGTCATACCATACAGTGTTGCGGCGTCAACCAGACTGGAGAAGTTGCAGTACAAGGAAATATTGACACCAAAGTGAGTGAAAGAAAAAAAATCAAACATTTAAATGATGTTTGATAACATCAGATCGATCAATAAGTATTTGTTAATAAAATTTTGTGTTTTGCTTTGTCTAGGTGGAGGCTATGCGATGAACCTGTGAAGATAGACGTGAAAAACGGTGTCATGCACAGGCCTAGTCAAGACAGTGATGTAAGTTTTGTATTTAAAAATACTGGAATAACTTTGAATCATCAATTATCTATGAAATTAATATTATTCTATGGAGTATCTTCACAGTCATATTTATTTTTATCTGTATTCATAGGTTGAGGATGTGTCAGAGGAGGCTATTGCACTCAGGCACGAAAGAAGTGAGCGTGAAGAAAATAAACGTTTCATGACCTACGCCAATTTAGTACCACAAAGTCGAATGCGACACAGTCGTCGTGCTGATAGTCGGGCTGATAGTGGTGCAAATACTCCAGGTATGTAATATAACTGACAATGATGTCATTTTATTGCAAGAATCAGATAAATATATTGATTATCAATTATTTTATTATTATTGTATTTTATTTAATTATTTATTTATCTATTTTTATTTTCAGATCCAATGTCACCGCATGCAAACGACTTTGGTGGTGATGTGACATCGCCAATCACATCGCCACCAGCGACACCGTCATGTGTCCAAGATTCTGATCATCAAAATACATTGGATGGACATCGTAATTCATCCTTACAAAATGCCATTCGTCGTCGTACATTTTCATCAATGAAATTCGGAAAAGAAGACATGAATAGTTCTATAGTCGAGGATGAAAATGAGGTATAGAAATTAATTCAATACACTGTATATAATATTTTAGTGTCTTTCAATTAGATATTTCCCTTATTTAATATATTAATATACGTATTTATAGGTTCCACCATATGAACCCAGACTTTTTCCTTTATCGGAAGAAATTTATGACAAAATGTTGGAAGCCATGCCCGATGGTCATTGGCAACCTTCTCCAACATTGTGCGAAGGTCAAACGGAAAAACCAGAGACAGTGAGTTCATATATACATATATATAAATAATAAATTATAAATAATGTATTTATTTAAATTGCAAGGAAGAATTTTTTAATTGAAATACTTCATGATATATTTATTCATTTATCCATGTTTACTCATCATGATTTTTAATTAGGAGGTGGGTGGGGCATCGCCCGAGTCAGATACAACAGAATCAGCATGTTGTGATGCTGATGCTGAAGATCCGAATGATCCTGAATGGACAGTTGGTGAAAATAAAGATGGTGATAAAGAACGGATACGGCTGACGGCCAAAAGATAGGAGATATTATTTCTCATCATCGTGAATTGTTTCTATGTTTGAATACAAACAAAAGTGAAATCGTTATTAAAAAAGAAAGAAAGAAAGAAAGAAATATTCAAAAAGCTACCTGTCAATTGTTATATATACCTGCGGGTAATGTGACATGCACCTTAAGTTAATAGTATTAATCTGTAAAGTGTATTATAAATATAAATTTTATAACTTCATTTAATCGCTTACGTTTATGAAAGAGAAGAGATGTGGGTTAGAAACATTACTGCACCTGGCGAATGGCTTATTATTTCTAAATTTGTTAAACATGTCGAGTTTATATATATGTATATGTACACAACAAAATGATCAACGCATGATAGCGTATTCTCTTTTCATCACAATTATAAATATTGAAGTAAAGAAAAAAAAAAAAAAGAATTATAAGCGTTTAGAGAACACATCACCATACAGAAATATGCATACAAAACACACTTCGTACGCAAACGCGCATATTAACGTTATTTTTTCACTTTTCTCTTTCTCAAAACTAATTATTCATCACATCCCTCTTCCCTTTTTTTACCCTATCGTTCATTTTATTTATATTATATAGTGGTTGAATATTGTTCTCGGAAACGTTGTAGTATTTAGGAAATCTTGAAGTCAAAGTTCAGCCAGTTTTTTTTTGTACAAAAATAAAAAAATGTATTTATATTTCGGACTAATCATAAAATTTAGAATAAAACAAAAAAATAAGTGCCAAGTGAAAAATGTTCAGCCATATTGTTAATATCCTGTAATTTTTTTTTCTCTTTTATGTCATAATCATTATTTGTGAATAATTTACGACTTTTTTTTTTGTTTTTCACTATTACTTTTTTTTTTATTCTTGACATTATTGTTTACTAAGATGCACAATTTTTTTTTTATTTCTATCCATGACGTTTGATAATAAGTACGTTACATAAGTGAAACTAAGCTTGTTTTGCTTCAACTGAAGACAAAGAGCATTTAACTTTGGTAAGATAAGAAAAAACTCATGTCTACATACCTCGACCTAACAGCTGTGAACAGTCAATTGTGTTTATTGTATTATATATTCTCCCTTGTACTAACTATATCGTCAAGGTAACAGCAAAATACATACCACCCATTAAATCTACATTAAAAAAAATGAACAAATATTTATTAAAATGAGAAAAAAAATATTGTCAAAGTACATTTTATAAAAGAAACAAAAAAAAAATAATAATAATACGTTGAAATTACATCCAAATTTAGAATTTAATTTACTCCGAAAGATATTGTAGTTGTTTCCAGCGTCTCTAAATCAACAATTACTGCTGTGCTGGTAGTTGAAAATTTTGGAATGCAAACAAGTCTCACAGTTTGACCTTCTTCACCTGAAAAACAAATATTAATCATCAATATAAACAAAAAATGATTCATCATAATTAAATACAATATTCAAAAAATAGTATTCAACAAAATACTAATATTACCTTTCCACAGTTTTGTTTCAAATTTTTCTGTATTACCAACAAAATATATATCTGGACATTCCTGCATGATGAAGAGATCTCTAACGTGAAAAGGATATGCTGGTAATGTGTCTGGTGCAGTAGGAGAATAATGACGCCAATCCAGTGTTCTTTCTAGCCATTGTATAGGGGTAATATCAGTGGCGCCGCTTACACGTAAAATATCTTCAATAGGTTGACCACTTGAGCCACCAATTAATCGATTTCCAATTGAACCCACCCAGGGATTGCTTACGCCTTTAAAGCTTTTATATTTACTAGATTCACGCAACATAAAGCGTTGTATTGGCCTTTGTGGTAACATAACATTTGTGGGATCATATTGACCTGGCATTAATGTAACACAACAATTAGTTACGATTTCACTCATTAATTCATCCAATTTCGCTGTAGCTGATGAAATTTCATTAGCCGTTGCTATCTCTTGTGCTTTTGCTTCTGTGAGTCCCTTGCTCAATTGTACTTCAGATCCTGTTGATTTAATACTGTTACCAGCAATCAAAACATTCACAACTGATGCTACATCTCTTTGAGATTCAACTGTGCCTGCCATTCCATTTATCCATTCTACAAAAAGATTCAATGGAAGTGTGTTGTAATTGTTAACTAAATTTAAGCCAGATATTAGAAGAAGTTTTCCTGATGCAGGTGGTGATTGCATGGATGAATGCGGTGGACAACCTGCAAAGCACCAGTCTTCAACCTGAAATTTAATTATATTTTCATTTTTTCTTTGTGTAAATTTATTTATTTTTTTTATTTTTGAAAATTGCTTTGAGGTAGAATTGCAAATATCTTACATCAAATGAACCATCTTCCAATTTTTTTCCCAAAATTCCGCAGACAACACCAGTAATAATTTCCGCGATTACCACTTTGCTTCCAACAAGTTTAATTCTTGATGTTCCATCTTCTAAAAATGGTTGATCTTTTTCACTGCAATAATTATCATGTTTTTCAGGTGTAATATTTGGTTCATCAGTATCTTCACCAAGTTCACGTAAAATAGATGGTTTCCACAGTTGATGTTTGAACAATGTACCAATTATAATACATCTTTCATTTTCAAAATTTTCTACTTCAGGTAATTTGAGCTGTTTAACATCACCTGAATAAAATAAATGTAAATTTAATTCAACAAATTATTGAGTTTGATTTAAAATGTATGAATTAAATTGATAATATACATACCCCATTTTTTTTGTGCTCTTTCTGAAAGATATGGTCTTAATTCTTCCAATCTACATGAATACATATGAAAAAATTGTTTGGCATAGTCAGTAGTCGTATTTGTGAACCTTCTTCCAATATCTTGGAAATCAACTCCTTTTCTTTCGAATTTCGGTGGTGTACCATTCTCATCATTTAATACAAAATTTGTGGACATATTATTCTCAATCACCATTATAAATTATTAATAATGAAAAGTGAAGTTGTATAAATAAATTTTTAATGATCTTTTTAATTAAATTTATTTCTGAGAGCCGGTTACAGGAAATTTATATTACACTATCGTCACACTGTAGTACGAAGGTTATGTTCTAAAATGAGTTTTCCCGCGATTGAAGAAATTCAGTTGAAATAATTTGAATAACAAAATGTTTTGTGCTCAATCGGTATTTAAACATTGCGACACCGCCTTAAAATAATTTAGAATCGAAAAAATTAATAATTTAGCAAGATGATATTTAATTTTAGAAAAAATTGTAATGTTAAGTATTTTTATAAAAATCTGCAATGAAATTTTTTTCTTTAGAAAAATTATGATATTCGATTTAATATTAGCTGATTTATTTTATAAATAAAGAATATAAAGATAGAATCCGATTAGTTATTTAATTTAATTAATTTCGTGATAAAATAAATCCACAATTCACTTTTATAATATAAGTTTTATTTTTCATGTATACGAACAAATAATGAGACGTAAATCACAATATATGAAATCATTATTTCAAATAATAATAACATACGTTATCATTTTTATTTATTATTACAATTTATATAATTTTGAGCTTTTAATCACTTTAATATTGCGTAATCTCAATATAATGCTGGATTAATTATCAATTATATGATCAGCATATATCAGTCATATTATTGCACATAAGATGATATTTTACCGCTACAAAATGGAATTAAAAAAAATACATACACTCATTTGAGAGCATATTCTGAATGCATTACATTAAAAAATTTGATATTTCTGTTATATAATACTGCACATTTTGTGACATGGAAGTGTTGAATATTATTGAGATTTGTTTGATAAAAATTATTTCACGACTTAAAATTACTGGAATTTATAGCGGCAATATACTTAATCTTATGATTTTTATAAATACTGACGTATTTATTCATCTTAAAACAAATTAAGTATACTTTGATATAAAGTTTAACAATAATTTCATAAAATAAAATACGATATAAAATTTCTAAGTATATATATACAATAGTGCGTTTTTCATTAAATCTGAATTTTCATAAATTTTTTTATTCCCGAATAAAAAAATTTTTAATAATTGAAATCTATTTACCAATACACAGAATTTGCAATTCATTATAATATAATTGCACCATTTCAAAATTAAATTTACAATTATTGTTGATTTTTCACCGTTTTCTTATTCTATGAGTTTCATTTATAAATGCAGAATTAAATGCAGTACAGTTTTTTAATAAGCTATTATCTTTTTCAGATAATAATGTATTGGCTATTGTGACAAAAATCTTATATTGATAAATGCAATCAGACGAGTGGGAAAAAAAAGATGTAAAAATAACGGATTATTGCATGGTAAAAAGTAAAAAGTGTAAATGTTGGGTATAATATTAAATTATTTAAACGTTTATGAACTTGCTGGTGTGTAGCACCTAAAAATAAATGCAATCCGGGAGTATTTGTTGTTGTTATCGTTATTGTTACTGTGTTGTACAACCTGTGTAGTATTTTATAGTGCGTATGTAAAGGATACGCACAATAATTAAAAGTTATTCTCCAAATGTATTAGATTATGAATTATTTTGTTTATCTTACGATTATTTTTATAAATCGTTGATGGATTATAAGGCACGTATTTGTACGTAATAATTGAATCTCATTAATGTCATATTTTTTGCTCATATAAACCCACATACGAAATGCATTCCCGTAAACCTCCAAGATATAAAACTATTTTATATTGATTGAAGTAAATTAGAAGTTAGTAAATGTATTTTACGTACAAAACAAAAGAAAAAAAAAATAAAAATAAAAAGCACGATTTAATATTTACGTATTATAAATGAATTGCTGGCACTGGATTGAAATTAATTATTAGCTGATTATTTTTATGAGAATAAATGCTGCATTATATCTACTAATCTTTCAATATGTCACCAATTACGACTGATAACAACGATATTTTTTTTTTTTGTGACTTAAACTTTTCATGTTCATAGAGCCAGTGATAATTATATACTTTCTCAATTTCCGCGTTGATATTCTATTCTTAATTATATTGTGTGAAAAAAAAAAATTCCTTCAACTATCATTATTTTTCTCAAAAAAATTAAAGAATGTAAAATTATTTATTGATCCATGCACATCAACCGAAAGAAATTTGTTGCAATCGTTCGAGACTGATACTTTGGCATTGCAACTGAGCGGCAATGAAATCATGCCTAATAGTCCTGGGAAATTTGGATCCTTTGGAATTTTTGAGGACCAAAATTTACGGATTTTATCAATATAACTCGTTGAACTATTTCCATTTTGATCGTTTTCATGCCTCAAAGTTAAACTTGAAAGATTTGCATTTGCTGTTTGACTGGTGGTCATCTGTGAGCTTACAGGCAAAATACGATTACTAAATGATGTTGTTGCACTTCGTGTCATTCCCATGCGACTTGGTTTATCTTTTTTCTTATCATTTTTCATTAGAGCAACATTCCACACAGCCAATTCATCACAATTTATTGAGAATAAAATTGGTATACCAATCGCAGCTGGCACCCAATGTAATTGCCGAACTGAATTACAATGTAAATTCAGCAGGCCACAATGATAATCATTTTCAATATCATAAATCTGTAATAAAAAATAAAAGAAATTAATATCGAAACGTAAAGTTAATAAATAAATAATATATTAAATAATAATTATTGACTGACTGAAATATCTCCATTGCACATTCCAACAGCAATTAATTTTCCATCCGGTGAAAATGCACAACACTCCATTTTTGTATTAAAATGAAGTAATTCTCTCGGGAACTGTTCTATATGTATTGGCACTGAATTATCATCATAATGAATTTCATATAATATCATTTCAGAATTGACATTAAATAGTGCTAGCATATTTTTATCTAAATTCAATGAACTATAACAAATAGAAGGATGTCTCACTAAAATTCCTCCATTTTCATTGTTGATATTGAAACAATTTTTTGAATCAATAGGATGCCATTCTGTTTGTATTTTCTGCCATTTTATAATATTTCCTTCTCGAGATATCGTTAAGACATAATTATTTTTAATACAGTGAACATTCACTACATTACTTGCACTAATTCTTGATGTATGATCATCACACCAAAATATTAATTCATCTTTATCTTTGCACACAATAGTATTTTCAATACCCAAAAATTTAACAAAACTTGAACAATCACGTAATGTCATAATTAATTTTGTATCATCAGACTCTACATCGCATAAATAAACATCTCCTCTATTTGTTGCATATAAAATTTTGGTTGCTTCTGGATTTAGAGATAAAGATACAATTTGCTGTGATTTACATGAAATATTTTTAATTAATTCATAACCACAATATAATCCTATTTTATTTCCACTTGTTTCATGTGCAACAATATCTAAATCACCAAGTGGCTTCATTACTGCATCGAATTGTGGCCGTTTAACTGATTGTGACAATTGAGCATTATTAGGAAAAATAAATCGTTGAACAGATCGTTTATAGCCACTTATTATTATATGATAATCGTTGCAATAATAAGTATCTACTGATATGGCACGTGCTGGATAAGATGCTACTGGTTCAAATATATTACCATTAATGTTCCACACTTTTATAAAATCATCTGAATCGGCGGTAATTAAATACTGATCGTCATGTGTGAGGGTTGCAGTAATAAATTTACAATTGTGCGTATCGGCTAAACTACGTGTATCAGGCTTGCATACAGTGCCAGATTGTGAAATAGTCAGCTGAGTTATATAAGCTTTTTTTTCTGTAACACTGACTAAATATATTTGAGATTCATTTTCGTATGCCTCTTGAAAATATATGACTTTTACATCATTCAAGTGCGGTTCAGGATCCTTTTTTCCTTTCCACAAACGATTCATTTGCGAATCATAATAGTATTTGTTATCCCTGTATCGATAAATGACCATAATACCTTGTATGTCTAATGCATGAATATACTTGTGTTTTTTCGTGAAAATTATCCGTTGAAAACCACGTTCAGGAGAATTTAATGTTGATATAACATTTCCATCGATATCCCATACGACAATAATACCTTTAGTAGTACACGCAGCAACATATTTATTATCAGAGCTCAATGCCATATCGCTGATTTGTTGATCTTCAACAATATACGTTGTTACACTTATGTCTTTTGTTTCACGATGTATTGCACTCCAAAATGATTGTTTTTCTCTTGGTGTGGTTACATTATTATCACCGTCATTATATGACATGTTTTCATATTCGTCTTTTTGTTGAAGGAAAAATCGTTTAATTGTTGATTTATTATTTAATGCCAGAAAATAATCACCATTTGTCGACACAATCACTTTCATTATTTCTGATTTTTCATGACCATTAAATGGATGCCAATTTTTACCATCACATTGTCGTACTTGGCCATGTTTGTCGCCAATTAATATTTGATCAGAATCGTCTGTAAAATTGACTGTGGTTAATTCTGCTGGAACTTCATTACTTATTGGACTGTCTGGGAATTGATGTTCTTTTTCGTGAAAAAAATAAAAATAATTTTCATGTAAATCAGCAAATTTACGAGCAGCATCATAGCAAAATCCCGGTTGATGATGATTCAATGCAATTTGTACCAAATCAATACATTTTCTATATCTATGATCGGCCAAAATTCGTGCGTGTGTTTGTACAAAACTTTCTAAATTCAATATATTTTCTTCCAAATTTTCATCATGATTTGTAATATATTTTCTATATTTTTGATAGTCAATAAGTAAATCGTTGATTCCACTATTGTGTATTTTAGCTTGAAGAAAATTTAAATCCAAGTAAATTTTCCGAAACTCATTGAACATTTTAGCTTGCTCAAGATGATGTCCAATATAGGAATAACTATAATTATCCAGTGGTAATTTTGAATAATCATTGTCACAATATCGATAAATTTTCTCTACAAATCTTCTGTGCTGATTTGCTAATTCAGCTGGAACTATTTTATTTCTCAAATGGCACACAAGTAAATCATGTATTCCATAAATATATATATTCAAATCAGCATTCCATAACCTAACAGCAAGTGATTTATGGCATAAAGATAACATTATTTCATCTACAGTAAATCGGTTTTCTCCCCACAAGACTTCCAATGTTTTTGGCGTTATATTAACATCCTCATCGAATATCACCAACATTTTATATCGATTTCGATCATCGTCTGACAATTGATCAATACACATATCAAATATTATTTCTTGTTTACCAAGAAATTTTTCCATCACATGATTAGTTGTGTCCTTTTTACGTAAAGCTTCTAAATAATACTGCCATCGATCACGTCTAATTGCCATATCATATTTCCACTCCTCAAAATGTGCAGCAAACATTGCAATTAAAAGCGGCATACCATTACACTCATTATGTATTTCCCGAGCTTCATCAGGTAATTTATTTGCTTCAATGTTCAATGCTTTAGCAAATAGTTCCAAGCTTTCAGCTTCAGTGAAACCATTTTTCATTTCAATTAATTCTGTTTGTCGATTATCACCCAATAAATCAATATTTGTTGTTATCACAAGTGTTTTGCATGAAAAATCAAATTTTTCAATAATTTTTCTATCCCAAACATCATCGAGAATAATCAATGCATTCTTATGTTTCGGATGAAGGAAATATTGTTTCAATGATCGTAATATGTCTTGTGCTCTAAATTGCTCTGAATTTATTGGAGATGTTCCAGAAGTAATTAAATGATACAAATGATTCAATTGTATCAATAATTCATCATCTATCGTGCCTTTGCATCCAAATTTCAATCGATATACTTCACCCTAAATGAAAAAATTCTTCATAATTTTTTTTGTCTTCAATAAATCATTTAAGAGAAAAAAAAATCCTTATTAAATATAAAAACTTACATCAAAAATATTTTTTACAAAATTTTTATCTTTTTCAACGTTTGTTACTAGCCAAGATTTTCCGAATCCTTTCATGCCATGTAGAATGACGTAGCCCTCTGGTGCTAGCCTGGTCAATGCACTTTTCAGCTGTTCAGTCTGTATAAAAACATAAAAAATTATATTAAAAAAAATATAATTCAATGTAGAATTAATTATGGGCGAAATTATATTTATATATTTGTATATTAATTTAATCCCACTGGGAATTGTAATATTAATATCAACTCACCAACATTAATTTCCAATTTACGAGCATAAATAATAATATGTTATTTCTTTTAACAATAATATATTTTTTATCTTATCACAAATTGCAATTAGAGTCAATAATTGAATCATCATTGACGGGATAAGTTCTGATTTTATTCTTGATTCGTATATCTCATGGTTATTGACCTTCATGCGAATGAATCATCACTAACCAATCTCAAGATATTTTTGTGAGTTGCTTTTAAATTTATGTATATTATCGTAAATATTAGATACCTTTTCTTGTCGCGGCACAGTTAAAATCGATGTAAATGATCCTTGTGATTTAGTCACTTGATGCTCCATTTCATTGGTAATATTTTTTTCATTTGATTGGTCTAATTCTGCTATGATGCTATCCTTTAGCCACGGATACTGTAGCTTCAAAGATTCTTGGAAATATTCGAATGCACGGGGTCCCCGACTTGAAAATAAAATTACACAATAAATAATACAATTAAAATAATGAAGAGAAAAAAAAAAAATTTTCACACACATTAAATAGAAAAAAAATTTAAAAGAATTACACACTTTGGTAATATATCTAATAATGTTGCGGCTTTGTTAGGGTTTGTAGTTTCTACATTAATTTTATCAACATCACTGTCGTTCAGTATTTGTTTATTTAGTAAAAAAGTTATTATTCCATTGTGCACATTAAGATCTTCAATGATGTTATCTCGCAGCCGGTTTAGAATTTCACGATGTGATATCTCCATTTTACATCAATTTCAATATCTATTAATTGCATATAAATTAACTTCAAATTTTCACAATCACTATAAATGAAATTCTGATAAGAAAAATATTTTTCATCTAGATAACATTAATTAAATATCCATTATAATTAAACTCAAAACAATATTTATATTCACATTGATATAAAAAATTCACTATAAACACTGGATGAAATTTAAAATAAAATGAAAAATGATAAAAAGGAAAAATTGGCAGGACCAATAATTAATTTGTTTTTTTCTTTTTCACATTCCAAATGTACAAGTGTGGTAGGACCACACAGTGTCAAATGGCCCTTCAGAAAAGTCCAGTTGTCATTTAATTAAAATTTAAATTTTCACACGTATATTTACAGATATGTATATACAGATCATTTATTTAAGAATAATAAATAATTTGATTTAAACCACTTGTAATCACTCACAATATATAATGCGCAGCTAGTAGAGTTGAGGTCAGTCTTTGTGTTTTATATTTTCATGAAATCACCTCTGTAATGTTGGGGGTCGACTACAGTCGACTAGTGATGGTAAAAATAATTAAACTGATGTAGACACAACAAAGTTGTGACTTGTGAGTGAATATTCGCAACACTGTAATGAAGTGAGAGGATAAACTATAGATTATAATAGGAATAATGGCATAGTGTGTGGAGGAAGCAGTGAAGCTACTAGTACTGCAGAAGCATTGACAACAACGCTATGATTTGATTCTGTTGTGTGTATTTAAATGTAGAGAGCGCCATGGCCGCCATGTCAAGTGATTATTGTTAGTACTGCGGCCGTTAGGGGGACTGAAGAGGAGAGAGAAGAAAAAAAAAGTAAAATTGCGCGACGTTGCCCGATTGCAATGTGCAATTTCCTCCAATGCTTTTTTATTCGGGCTTATTCGGTTTATCTCGTTTGCTAAAACGAAGTTTTAATACTGAATATGTACTTGGATAGGAAGGATAGGAAGGATAAGTGTATATGTATGTATGTAGATATAGATGAAATGAAATGACGCCATTGTTAGACGCCATGTTGCCCGCCAAGGGAGACCAGGAGTTTATCGATGAGAAATATCAAGCATTGAATTGAGGTTTTTATATTATATTTTCATTTTTTTTAATTGTTTTATGAAATAAATGTCCATTGTTGATATACTGATGATTTTTGAATGGAGATTTCGATTAACCCATGGGCGTTAATGTATTTAAGAAATAATGAATGCGAATTGCTGGAATTTCGAGGAATTTACGAGGTAATAATTAGGTTATGTACAATGATTTCCCGCGGATTTCATGATTTACATAGAAATCCTGGGTGATGAATATAAAAAGATGTTTATTGATATAATTATGCAAGGATTGGATTATTGGAATGAAAATTTTGTTGGAAATTTTGAAATAATTTAAAATAGCGTTATTGTAAATTTTTATAGATCCATTTTAATGGAATTTTATTTTAATTTAGTTTCATATATTTTATTTCATTCATTTTTTATGAATTTACGTTTATACCACGTAGTCTCGATTTGTTAAATTACAAATTGATTAAATTAAAAAAATTTGTAACATGGTGAAATGATAAATTAGTTAAAGTTGCATACAATTTCAGCTATCCGGCATGGTCTAGTGGCTCAGGATACCTGGCTCTCACCCAGGAGGCCCGGGTTCGATTCCCGGTGTCGGAATTTTTTTTCTTTTTCATTCAATCTCTTTAATTTTTCACAACGAGATAAAATAAACAATCATTAAAAAAAAAAAATATTTTTTCGATATTTGAATATCTAAAAAATTCCTTTTTAATTATCAATTTAATTATTCCAAAAAAATGTGCGATGGCCGGGAATCGAACCCGGATCAACTGCTTGGAAGGCAACTATGCTGACCATTACACCACCATCGCACTTGAAGGCCATATAAATAATAAATTTATAAATATTCATAAACATTAAAAAATACCAATATATTCAATATATAATTAAAATCAACTCGATTAAATCATAAAAATATCTATGATCTAAAATATTCATAATACACTGATCATTTCAAACCCATCCTTCTCATAACCAAATCTACATGGTAACTTGAAAAACACACAACAAAAGTTCTTACGATATTACCTAGATGTCGACACAATACATATTTCAGTCTCAAAACATTGTGAAATAATATAAAAATTAAATAATACACATCAAAGTAGACAAAGAGACATTGAAAAGCCACAATTCATTTGTCAACAACAGACAATATTGGACATTTCAAAACAATACACTGGACAATGCATTGTTCTGCAGCATACAATATTGCTTTTATCCACTCATACGAATATTCGTTTTAAAATCCTGCAAAATTAAAAAACTTTATCGCTCTCACGTTTGTTTCCAGATTGGTAAATCGATAACGCATAAACTCGAAAAGTATACATGTATACATATCGAGTCAGATGGTTATGTATATATGACCGTGAGCGTTCGGTATTCACCATGCAAATTCGATTACGTTAGAAATAGCGATTGGACGTACAAGCTGAGCATTAGCAGAGAGCCCAGGCTCTTCGATCAATTAATTTGTCCTATATATACATAATACATATACATATATATACATATATATTATATGCTGAAGGTTTAACATATTACTGAACTCGACTGACGAAGGATTTATGTGGCAAGGAAACTAGTAATGTCAGAGTGAGCGAGATAAAATTAGTGTACATAGGATCGTATGGTATTTCAATAATTCTAGCAATGCTTTAGTTTCACCAGGACATTAAAGAGATACCGGCGGCCAAAATGCCAATGGTGAAAATGCGGTTTTCGCGCATGTCAATAAATATAACTCAAACAATTTTTTAAACGATAATTATGAAAATTGAATAACTAATATTCGTTCAGTTAATTTGTATAATTAATTTATCTACCGATATACAATAAATTATATAGCTGATTAAATAATCAATTATTAGTGTTTGATTAAATGATAATTATATATTTATAATTGACACTTGTTTATAGTAATAACAGCGTGAACATTTATCTTTTCTTATCAAATTAATTATACAAAGGATTATTTAGAAAAAAAAAATATATATAAAAAAATTAATAATATGAATTAATAAATTGTAGGCGACGTGTGATTTACGCGTTCGTGTGATCATACGTGATGTACTTATCTTTAGGATTTGCATGTTGCGTGCGATAATGCGCTTGAGGGTCGGTATATATTACATACAAAAGCTACTATATGTAGAATGTGTTACATGCGGTATTAAATGAACTTTTACTGATCTTCATGCACGTTGACGCCTGTGGATTCTTGTAATTACTGTACAGTGGGTTATTTCACTAACAAAACATTTCTTTATACATACATACATATATATATATATGTATATAGTACGATGAACTGTACATACTGTGTATATGCGAGTTAAATTATTATCATAAAGGTGAATAGGAATTTATTTCGTTCATGATATTTTTTTTTTTTTTTGTCTTTTTGGAATTTATTTACCTTCTTGTATATAGAAACCGCTCGCTATGCGCGAGATTGCAACGTTAAAATGTGCCACATTGCGTGTTTCTATCGCGTAATCTCTCTTTGTTCAATTCCATCTTTTTTTTTTATTATTTTATTCACGATATTACTAGCAATATATACTGTGTCTTTCATTAATTAAATTATTTTTTTTATCAATTTTTACTTTTTATTTTTCAATTTATGTGCATGTGTACTTTTTTAGTTTTGCTTGAATGTTGACCTTGAGTTTAATTATTTAATTATCATAATATACATTTGCTTATTTACAATTAAAGCAGTTTATCACAATAAATTAATATATATAATTTTTTTTTTTTTAATTTTCGGGAAAAGTTTAACGATATTATAATAAATGCAAAATTTACCATTTTTGATAGTTGAGATTCTTTCATTTTATTTATTCAAATAATTATAATTGCCTTTTTTTTTAATAATTGATAATAAAATGAATGATAGTAATAATAAATAATGATATAAATCATAAGAAAAAAAATATTAATAAATAAATGCCTATGATTATTGTTGTCTATGTTGACTTAATTCAGATTTATAATTTCATTCTATTTATAATTATTAATTAATATTTATTAAAATTTTTTTTTAATTATTTATATATTCTGAATTAATTATAAAAATAATATCATGAATACAAAATTAATCACTTTTGATAGTTGAAAATCTTCCATTTTATTTATTCAAATAATAATAATTGCCTTTATTTATTTATTTCCATTTATTAATTTTTATTAATTTTCATTATTGATATTTATTAAATTTTTTTTTTATTATTTACATATTCTAAATTAATTATAAAAATAATATCATGAATACAAAATTAATCACTTTTGATAGTTGAAAATCTTCCATTTTATTTATTCAAATAATAATAATTGCCTTTTTTTATTTATTTCTATTTATTAATTTTTATTAATTTTCATTATTAATATTCATAAATTTTTTTTTTATCATTTATATCTCATAAATTAATTACAAAACTAATATTAAAAATACAAAACATAAAAAAATATATTGAATATTAAAAACAAAAGTATAAAAAAATAAATATAAAAAAAAATATTTATAAAAAAAAAATATCACTAATTAATTAAATATTTTATTACGTAAACAAAAGTTATCAAATATCATGTATTCAAATAAAAAATCATATAATATAACCATCATAATTTAAATTAATGTGTTATATGATACGTATATATTTAATATTTATACTAAACTAAAAAATAAAAATATGTGTATAAATAATTTATATGAAAAATTTATATCATATCAATCTGTGACATAAACCATCGTGATTCAATATAGCCTGCACAAATAACGAGAAATATACATGGAAATGGATGAAGCAGATGATGCAAACGTTAAAGTCGTTGAGTATTAGATTAATATTACGGATATATATATTTACTATATGCAGCGAATCGAATGTGTATATATACATATATGTATTGTATATAATATATATGCACATGCACATGTAGGCCGAGAAATGTAATAGATCCGGAACCATCAACTGACACTTCAAACGGGCCTATCGACGAACGCGCCCAGGAATGGCAATCACGCTGATAGGATGGTAATACAATTATCACCTGGACAAGAGAGGATCCTCGATAGTGCCGCTGCGCGTATAATTAGTGCTGGAATCGGGTGACTGAAACAGAGGGAAACAGGCGATTGAGTAAACGAGTGAGTATAGGTATATAGAGAGATAGAAGCAAATGGGGTTTCAGGGTTAGGCAACATACGAGTGGGGATATAGGGTTGCAAGTATAATGCCATGCAAATATACCTCATCACTCGGTCCACCAGGAATGGTGTAGAGTACACGTTAATCCGCTAATGCACCTCACACTATTATCGTAATATTAGATTTCGCGAGATGCCCAATGCATTGTCCAATTCATGCGACAATATAATCAGTTAGTAGCGATGGTATTTTCTCTGTGGGAATGTTTGATTATTTTAAATAAGTATATGGGAAATGTTAATTGATATTGATAATTGTTGGAAAAAAAATAGACAAACAGATTTTTTAATATTAATACGGATTAGTGTAATTTTTACAGAATTCCGGAGGAGAAATTTTTATGCTACTTTAAACTTAATTATTGGCATTTAGTTAGGTTTTTTAGAAGCAAGGAAGATTGTTTAGAAATATTTTAATAGAAAATACAACAGATTTTTAGAAGTTCCTCAGATTCAAAGTAGAATTGATAAGCCGACGAGTGCCATAGGATGTTTAGTCGATTACTAACTTAGAAAAGCACAAAAATTTCGACTCTGGATTGCTTAGAAATATTTTAATAGAAAATACAACAGATTTTTAGAAGCTCCCCAGATTCAAAGTAGAATTGATAGTCCGACGAGTGCCATAGGATGTTTAGTCGATTACTAACTTAGAAAAGCACAAAAATTTCGACTCTGGATTGCTTAGGAATATTTTAATAGAAAATACAACAGATTTTTACAAGTTACTCAGATTCAAAGTAGAATTGATAAGCCGACGAGTGCCATAGGATGTTTATAATCGATTACTAACTTAGAAAAGCACAAAAATTTCGACTCCAGATTGCTTAGAAATATTTTAATAGAAAATACAACAGATTTTTAGAAGCTCTCCAGATTCAAAGTAGAATTAATAGGCCAATGAGTGCCATAGGATGTTTAATCGACTACTAAAAGACTTAGAAAAGCACAAAAATTTCGACTCGGGATTGTTTAGAAATATTTTAATAGAAAATACAACTCCTTTTCAACACCTCGAAGTAGTGACATATTGTCAAGTCTTCCATTCTAAAGCGCAAAGGATGAACTTGCGTCTAAGTTTATTATGAAATAAAATATTACAATGTTGTGTTTGGTATAAAAAGCATCAAATACTAAGTTCAATTCTGGATTTTTAGAGTTTCCCGGAGATTCAAAGTAGAATTGATAGGCCAACGAATGCCATCCCGAATTGAAATTTACGTCCTACTTCCATGCTTCGTTTCTACAATAGGCATACAATGTAATTTAGATCCCCTTTTACTCCTGTAAGGTGGCAGAAATTCGGATTTCTTCCACTTGCAGGCGCTAAGAAGGATCTTATACGACTTTTGAGGATCATATGAGGTTCAAAGAGCTTCTATAAGCATCGAAGTAGGACATAAATTCCGACTCGGGTAATCGACTACTAGAAGACTTACAATTAGAGAAGCACAAAAATTTCGATCCGGGTTAAACGTGTAATTATACAACTCATTGAAAATAATTTACAAACATTCTAACATCGGAATATTATTTATTCTCTTTGTATAATTTTTCCGTTGCCATTGCAACAAATTTTTTTATATTAATCATTTCAATGCATTAAATAGATAGACAATAAAACAGGAGAAATAAATGACAAATATCATTATTTCAAGATATATTTTCATTAAATGTTCACGATATTTTCGTTATTCCTCTCATCTAAATTACTATTTCTACCAATGAATATAACATACATACCTATGTATTTTATATATGAACTTGGCTGAGATCTTTGTATAAGCATGAGAGAGAGTCGATTCGTTCAACGAGTTTAATCGGTTTTATCGATGGGGCCTTGGGGCAATGACAACGTACGAATGGGGTGAGAATAACGAACGATAAATTCTCCAATGTATATATACCCATGCCACCTTCATTTTCTCCACCTTTTCAAGCTCATTGCTTGCACACACACGCCCATATACACCGATATAGAGAAAGAGAGTGAGAAATATATATACACTCACATTTTTTTTTCTCTCAATTGTGCGACCAAGTTAGGTCGAGTTTGGTTTTCACCAACCTCTCTACGTTTATTATGTTTGCGTTCGTAGACCAGAGTGAGAGGGAAAGCAGTCCGCAGTTGGGATTACTCGCGTCCAATTAAATTTAACGAATTTCCGTTGAGTACAAACGGCTTTATTGGTTTCATTAATTACGCATGCATTCTCGCGCTTCGTTCAATGTATTTCACTCCACACGAAATATTTTATCTTTCCATATTGTCACGCATACAAACATACATGAATATTTTTTTTCTATAAACATTATATATTAACAAAATTATACAATGAATGCTCTCTGTGGTTTACTATTAAACATAACATATGACAAGCATTAAATATATATATTTGATAAAATAAAAAGAAAAATCAGTTGAAAATTCAGCGATTTTATTTGTCATAATAATCAATGGATAAATTAATTTATTTAATTTAAATTTATATTGACATTCATAATGACTTAATCATTTGTTAATATAAATATATTTGCATTGAAAATGTAATATATGTTTGGCGGACATTGCGGAGATGACAACGCGTTTGTGTGTTTGTATGTGAGTATATATGAAATTCGAAGCTATCCTGATGCATTGTTGATCGTCAAATAAATGTTTCAGTATATATGTATGCGTGTGCATTCAGTATATATATATATATACATAACAATCGTTTGCCTATATATTCAATAATGTGTGGCCCTTTTACGTGTGATGAGAGAGGCCAACACACAATGTGAATGCATGTACGACCCGCGGCTTCACCATCGGACAGAGAGTGATTGAACTCGCGCCTATATTCAAAGCGCATTGTGCCACAGATATACATGTATATGTATCTACATATATGCCCTCCGGGACTGTAATAGCGCATACCCTATATATATATTCTCTGATGTCCCTAACGTGACGATATCTAGAATTCAGCAATTAAATTGCCAATCTAATAGCGGCTATTGATTGATTATTTATAATTTAAATAGAAAACTTTAAAGTGTTTTCTATTTTTTTTTTTTTAATCATTTTTCTAATTGGTAATTAACGATATTTTACATTGATTTCATTTGTTTAATATCGAATAGTGTATGTTGACAAGTCAGTTTGATGATAATATAAAATAGTTTATTAATTAATTTAATTGATAATTGAAATGAACAAAAAAAAATTATATAAAATTCAAATGTTTGAAAATTATTATATTTTTATTTATTTCGTTTTTTTTTTTTATTTTATATAAAAAGGTGAGAGCGTTACATGTGAGATGGGTTTATATATGATTACATTTATATATGCTTATCGACACGAATATGCTAATGACTTTGTGGCCCGTTAGTTATGTTAATCTACGTATGATTCACCTAGCAGACATATGGTCGTAGTTACAATTTTATATATGTATAGTATAGATATTATATATATATTGACCACCTGCAAAGTTCTAATTGCAGCAATGAATTATTTATTTATTTACCTACAACAGAATTGCATGCCCGCATGTAGACAACATTCAATTTCGATTATATCTTTTAACTATAATAATATGAATAAAAAATATTTCTTTATTTTTTCAACTCGGTTCTTCTGATAGTTTATATATTTAATTATTTATATATTTATTTATTCATTTAATTTTATTAATTAATTACAGTATTATTTATTTTGTTTACTTGCGGTAATAAATATCCAACTGAAAATTTTAACAATGGTGAATTTATATTTAAAGGTTTATATAAATTTGAATCAGAATAATAAAACAAGTGAGCGAAAGAAATGTCAATTGAACAAACAGGGCGTGAAGTAAATTAGGCGATGACGTCACACAGGGAAAATTCACCCCAAGGAAATTTTCGTTGTTGTTGTGGAAAGGGATCATTTTCAATGGCGGTAGCTACTGCTGTTATATAGTGAAAAAAAAAAAAAAATCATCTCTGCAGACTCGTAAACTCGCGGCAATGGGTATAGTGAGCCTCTCCTCTTTCTCTTTCAGAGTTTCGATATATATGTATATATGTTATCTAGGCGGCGGCTTGAGGCCAAAAAGCGGATGGAGGTCGTCAATGTTGATGATCCGTGGATCACGATGCACTACTACTGGCATCAGCTTCTATATCATAGAAGAATATATTTATATATATGTATATATAAATATATGACGGTCTTTGCGCATTTTTCTCTTTCTCTCCACCACGGTTGATGCCATTGAACAATATCCCCTTTGTTATATGTACTGCGACCGATGATGGTTATCGCAAATGTTGATATCAAACACTTTTCTCTCCCCTTTGCACTCTTTCATTTCATCTCTTTTCATCTTTTATATTATATAAATATTATATACATATATAAATATTATATAATATAATATATAATATATAAATGAACTGCAGTCATGAATTTGAAATTTTGATGAGAAAGTCACGTGACCGTTATTTTTATAGAATTTTTTTTTATCAATATTTCTTCATTTTTAATTTATTAAAAATTGTTCATGCAAAGATTTTATATTATATTTTTTTTATGTATGATTTCTCATATATTTATTTATATATTTATTTATTTATATATTTATTTGTATATTTATTTATATATTTATTTGTATACTTATTTATATATTTATTTATTCATATAAAAAGAGTGATTTTTATAGATATATGACTCTTGCGAGTCCTTTACATCTCTCCTTATGTCACTTTGTCTCCTTTACCCAACTTAAATCCTCTTTCAGCGGCTGCAGCCGACTTTATATTAGAAGTACCCGCATTCGCACTCGATAGTGGGGAACTGCAGTAAGCCCACTATAGGTACAGCCGACCACTCAACTCCTCGTATGAGCTGGCCTCCCGCTTTACAGAACTGCCACCAAGTCAACTCTATAATCGGTGCTTTTTCAGAATTATATAGATTGATCCAACGAGGCTAATAATTTTTCTTCCGAAAAAATACTGCGCTCTGCCGGGATTCGAACCCGAGCCGTCCGCGTGGTAGACTTTTCGCCTATCCACTCGGCCGACCGACCAACTTATTTATTCATATATTTATTTGTATATTTATTTATATATTTATTTATATATTTATTTGTATATTTATTTATATATTTATTTATATATTTATTTATATAATTATTTATATATTTATTTGTATATTTATTTATATATTTACTCATATATTTATTTGTATATTTTTGTTTGTATATTTATTTATATATTTATTTATATATTTATTCATATATTTATTTATATATTTTTGTTTGTATATTTATTTATATATTTATTTATATATTTATTTGTATATTTATTTATATATATTTATTCATATATTTATTTGTATATTTTTGTTTGTATATTTATTTACATATTTATTTACATATTTATTCATATATTTATTTGTATATTTATTTATATAATTATTTATATATTTATTTATATATTTATTTGTATATTTATTTATATAATTATTTATATATTTATTTATATATTTATTTTTATATTTATTTATATATTTATTCATATATTTATTTATATATTAATTTATCTTTTTTTTATTATGATTCATATATATACTATATTTATTTTTTTCAATGAATTTATATGACTAGAAAATTGAAAACAGCATACGGTATTTTTGCTTATTATTTTTTTTCTCTTTGCTATATATTCATACATATTAACGGGCACAACTGCGCAATTTTTTTTTTCCAACGGTTTGCTGTTGGGTTTATTTATAATATGCATCCGCTAGGAAATTCCGCGCGCGATTATGACGTCCTTGTAACTATATACATTTATATATATGTATATAGTTACATATATATACATATACATATATCTTTGCATTTTCACTTTATATGGAGCGCCACGCGCATAGAGGTAGTGAAGACTATATACGGAAAGTAATTCAGGGGTCGGTGATGCCCGGACGTAATTATAATTAACTCGTCGCGAAACGGGCGCGCGAATGCGTACACACAACTCGAGTTTCCGGGCATTGAGAAATATATATGTATATATTTATATGCATCTGCGGGGTGGCATTCGGTAAAACGTGGGGTAAACACACCGGAAACGTCACCATACGTTAGCATCATCATCATGAAGTGACGCGTCGTTGCATAAATAAAATGCATATAAGTGAATGTATATGAACTTTAAGGGGGATGAATAATAGCACGAAGAAATATCAATGACAAATGAATTTTGATGGGGATGAAGATGGAAAAAGAATAAGAAGAAGAAGAGAAAGGAAAAGAAGTAGAGAGTATAATCGAGATGAGCTTTAACCCAGCCACGATTATATCATGGTCGATTAGACTGAAACGACAGAGTCGAAGAGAATAAATACAAGATGAGGGTTAAAGAAAAAAAAAAAAAATGGTGTCTCTTTCCTCTCGCCATATCCGACTGTCGTCACATATCGACGCCTCCTGCACTTTATCCAATTGCACGTCACCTATATAAGAGAAAATCTCGGGCGTTGTGGAAATCGCCACCCTCAGCGACGATATGGCGCAAATAAGAAAATAGGGGTGAAACATGTTTTTTCGTTCTGTTCTTTTCCGTTTTCTGAGTGTGATATCATGCATTGGCGTCAGAAGAAGACTGCAGCACTTCTGAATTACGTATATCGAGCGCGGAAAATATTTATCCTCAAATTAAATGACTGGGAAAATTTTTCAATTAATTTATTTTCCATTTAATTTCGTCATAAACGTATAGATGCAATAGCGTTAGAAATTATCTGAGCATGTAGCATTTTTGTCGTGGATATTGGGGCTGATGTTGAAGGAAAAAAAAAAAAAGAAAAAATAAATAATAAATAAAAATGAAATGAAAAATAAATTGACTAGCGTAACGAACGTGGGTAAAGTGTGTGTATATGTTCTGGCTATCGCCAGCAGGTTGAGTGGTAATTTTTCCCTCATCAGGCATCACGCCCGGGGTTTTATTGGTAATTAAAAGTTAGCTTGGGTGGCGCGATTGGAATTAATGGTATAAAACGAGCCGATCCAACGTGGCGTGAAGCCGACGTGCACATCGTTTTATACCGAAGCATATATCCGCCAAGTGGTGTATAATATAAATACACACATGTACATACGTATAGATACACACAACAACATCGATAAATTATACAAAGGAAATGTATGCAGAATCAGGATATGAAAAAAAAAATCTAGACAAACAAGTAAAGAAAAGATAATAATTAAAGATTTTTTAATTCTTTTATTTTTTTCATACATTAATTTCCAATATTCACCAGGTGACTCCTTCACTTTTGTCTTCGCTCCACACTTTAGATGATCATTCTGAATTAATTGAGCATTGAATTGATGAGAATATACACCATCAATATCCATATTATATTTAATATAATTCCGCTTCGCAATAACTTGAATATTCACTGTGATTATACGCGCGCCTCGGATCGTATAAACCAACGCCTCGTGTGCAAGTACAGAGAGCTTAATTAAACATGAGCATAGGTATAAGTGTTAAGATGAAGTGAAAAAGAGTGAGATGAAATTGCAATCGCGAGCGTTACGCAACAACAGAAAGCATAGCTCAAGAGTCAAAGACTTCCGAGCTTTACGTCATTCGACGCTTCTCTATTATTCTCACTTCGTATACACATATATACATGTATAAATACATATTACACACACATATATATATATATATATATACATATAAAAGCTTTGTGGTTCAGCGCATCATCATCTTCGAACAAAAGCGACGTCTTCTGTTGCTTTCTCTCACCTCTCCATCTCTTTTCCACCATATATATAAAGTATACGTATAGTTTCTTCAAGTTAATTGTATTTTATATATGAGAACGTGCATTGAGCTCAAATTCCTTTTGGTAGATTCAAAGCTAAAAGCCATTTTGATATATATACATCTAATATATATTCATTAAAATAGAAAACAAATATATAATAAAGGCAAAGCGAAGTAATTATATATTATACGTATAGATAATATATAGCGTCGTTTTTCAAGGACACGAAGCATATCGCATTCAAGCTTTCATTTTGCAACACAACCCCTTGACATTTTCTTAGTGAAAATATTTCAAGGGTTGTTGAAGATTTGCTTGAGAGCATCTCGACATCTATCTGTCATTACGTTAAATTTGTGCGAGTTTTGTTTGGTATCAAGCGTGATATGTCGTCAGATTTGCCTTGGCTTTTGAGGTTATATATATATGTATATCATTGTACAAATATATATGTAATATGTATCGTTATACTCTCACTTACTTCCACTTATCGTCTGTAATATAATTCAACGTCTGATTCATATGTTCTTACTTGGTCTTATTGCTCCTTTCTCTTATAGCAGGAAGATGTCATGGACAGAGGGGTTGAATATGTTCAATTCTCTGTAATCGTGTGACAACCCTCTTGGTATATGTAATATGTATGTGTATATGTATGTATATAATGTTAAGAATGGTATACGTGGCATAACGGCGCCAGCCTTACGCCGGAAACGACCCTAAGATTTGTACCCGACAAATCGAAGATGTATATATAAAGATGATGCCAAAGTGTGTACGGATATATTCGGATGTATATAAAGACAGACGAAATATTAAGTGATAAAGAAGAAGGCGAAGGGAAGAAGGATATAAGATTAACAAAAAAATTAAAAATATTAATTTTATTAATTAATTAATTAAAATTTACAATTCTTTTTTATCATTAATCTTTATTATTTTTTTTTATTTTTTTCATTTTTAATTAATATTTTTTTTTATTATATTTTTATATTATATAATATTATATTATATTATATTGTATATAATTAATATATAATATAAAATAAAATAATAAAAATAATAAATAAAAAATATCAATATCTTTTTTATCATTAATCTTTATTATTTTTTTTTATTTTTTTCATTTTTAATTAATATTTTTTTTTTATTATATTTTTATATTATATAATATTATATTATATTATATTATATTGTATATAATTAATATATAATATAAAATAAAATAATAAAAATAATAAATAAAAAATATCAAAATTATTCTTGTCAATAAAATTGCAAAACTTTTGGAATGCATATGCAATTGCGATTTTTAAAGAAATTTTATTATGGTTATATGGAAAATGGATTTTTATTGATGAAAGTTGCATTATTTGTTTATATATTTAATATTTATGGTAATATTTCAATTGAATTATTGACATTGATTGTCTTATTTATTTTATGATAATATTATCTGAAATTTATTTATTCATTTTTTATATCGTTAATAATATTATTATTAATTTGATTATTCAATGAGGAGGGGGATGAAAGGAGGTATAGAGTAAAATGAATGATCAGGATAATACTGATGGACAATGACTCTGCTGTTATGCTTTGCTTGAGGGTAGTTTATCATTCTATAACGAGCGTATTATGACTCGATTAATCTTCGATATTTATATTAGAACTTTATGGGATTATATATTTTTCTTTTTTTCTTTTTTTTTTTTTCACTTAGTTCGAAGGGTTTACGGAAAGGAGACATCCACTTGATATTGGCGTCACGTTGAAGTACTTTAAGAAAAGTTAAATATCTCAAAAACTTTGCTATCAACTTTTTTATATTCTCAAGGTGGTGAGAGATGTTTACATTACATTAGATTTTTTTTTTTTTATATCTTTTTTGTTTTCACGGGATATTTCAAGTTTATTGTTGTATTATATATCTATATATCGATGTGATCTTTACTTGAAATATAACTTTTTTTTTGTTGGTTGAATTCCAAAAGTTTTGCAATTTTATTGACAAGAATAATTTTGATATTTTTTATTTATTATTTTTATTATTTTATTTTATATTATATATTAATTATATATAATATTATATATTAATTATATACAATATAATATAATATAATATAATATAATATAAAAATATAATAAAAAAAAAATATTAATTAAAAATGAAAAAAATAAAAAAAAATAATAAAGATTAATGATAAAAAAGAATTGTAAATTTTAATTAATTAATTAATAAAATTAATATTTTTAATTTTTTTGTTTAGACGAATAGACGAAAAAAAAAATTAATGAAATTAATAAAATTAATAAAATTAATTAATAAAATTAATAAAAAATTAATAAAAAAGAAAACTAAATTTTGTGATGTCGATTGATGAGATGATTTTTCGTCTTGAAGGAAATATTAATACACGAATAAAGACAGATGATGAAATGATTTGACTTTAAGGCAAATAACACACGAGCTATTGATATGTAAATTAAGTCATGGATCGTAAAATTTACGCAATATTGGTCTATGTGCACACGCCTGCGTTCACTATAAACAGAACAGCTTTGCTTGGTGCAAACACAGCGCGTTTTATCCCGCATTATCTCGAATGATACGGCGGTTTAGACTTTAACTTGAGCGTTATAACGTGGCATCATCGTGGTAAGGGAGGTATATAAGTAAAAATGCAAACGCGCGTCTCCTAATCTTGCATGTGAAAACTCTTGAATAACATTAACGTATATATCTACACTGGATTATTAAACCACCGGGAATCGTCTGTCATTTATCAAAAAAAAAAAAAAATATAAACATCATAAATAATTTTATATTCAAAAAACAATTGTAATATACATTACAAAATAAGCAATCTCTTTTTAGATATTTATCCTCAAAGTCTTTTAAATATTTTAATCAACCTATAAATTTGCTCATAAACCGTTGAGCATTTTAATTTTTCCATTCACTTATAATAAATTTAAAAAAAAAAATTTGAACATGATGTTTAACATTCTCACAATTTCTATGTAAATATAATGATCGGTGTGCAATGTCTATTTGCCCCTGAGTTAGATAAATATATATAAACATAAATAATAAGAGGCCCAGCGGCTGGCGAAACAAATAATTTTTCAACGCATTCTTACAACAATAGCTGATGTGCTGCACAAGCCGCAATTGGGCTGTTGGCAACAAGCGAAATTAGGGTGACAACTTTTTATAAGTCCAATGCCGCGCATTGTATTGATTATTTATCGTGTCAGAATGAATGAAAAAAAAAAAAATTTCAAATACCAAAAGTTAAAAGGGGAGGAGTATATAACACTATTTTGTAACTGTATAAATATATAGACGAGTTTCGATATTTAAAATGCGGTTGAACTCGTCACATTACACTAGGTATATATCTCTGTTTTATAATACCTTCAAACAAATTATTGACTTGGCCATTGTCCAAAAAAAAAAAAAAAAAAATAAATAAATAAAGACTCCCATATTGCATCTCTTTTTTATTTTATTTTCTAGCTTTCATATATATACAATTACACATACATACATATACATATTATGTATATTTGTATATATGGATGTATGCAGATTATACCCCTCGTCATATCGACGAATTTATTGTCGAAATTCACAGCCCCTGTGCGCGACTATAGTTTTCCTCCCCAAGTCCCGAGATTGTTTACGATATTGACTCTTCCCTTTTATGTTAATTCAGAATGTCCGAATGCGCTAGGATGACATACGTGAACATGTTTGAATGTAGATTTGCGCGCATTACAACCCCTAGAAACACTATATATTCCTCCACTTCTCGCTTACTATCTCTTCGTATATATATTTACCATCCGAAATATATCGACGAATTTATGAGGAAACGGACTTTCAGAGCCGTGAACTTTCGTCGACCCTATATACGATGTCGCTATGCTAATTGGGCCAATTAGCATAGGAAGTGGATACCTTCAACGTCGTTGTGGAGCCTGAAACATATCTTTTCATTTCTGTCTCTCACTTATTCATTCTCTATTATTATATTCTTAATCTTTCTCTCTTCCTATTCACTACATTGATGTTCATACCATTTTCTATTCTATATACGTTTATGGCAACGTGCAAAGTGGCTATATTTGTCGTACAATCGACCGCAATTACCGCACGCTACCTGCTATACTTGCCAGCCATTTGTAAATTATATATTCCAATGTGTATAAAAGAATTTATATGCCTATTTACAAATTTATCTGCACACAAATAAACGATTTGTGATTTGTCTTGACTATTTATATATTCCTTTTCTATATACGTAAATACATTATATATATACATACATATATACATTCAATATCTATTTTTTTGCTAATTCTCTAGTCAATATTTTGTCTCGCATTATATTATGTAAACTGCAAAGTTTATTTATTCAGCAATTGTACAATGAGATAAATTTTAATTTTTTTTTTATTCATCATGTTATTTATCTTCTCTTTTATATTTATTTATTTTTTTTTTTTCGGCGTTACACATTTGAAATGGTAAGCCATGGAGAGATAACACAACTGCGCCTAGAAATTGCGTATTTAGTTGACGCAATCCCTGCTTTAGAAATCAACGTTACCTCTCGCTCTCCCTCTGATGAACTCTACACTGCTATACTGGCTCGACTTAATTGGCACGGATAATTAGAGTGCAGCCAAGTGCCACCATCGAACGTCACTCTCCCGATTGTGTGTGGTTAGTAGAGCTTGGGCCACATATAGCTGAATATATCCATATATACGCAGTGAATTGTTGAGGGGTGGTGAACATTGACCGAGGGAGATCTCGGTGGAAATGGAGAACATTCGTATGTAAACTTGGACGTTGGACGCCGGCCGCAGGATATACACATGCCTGATATACGCCGAATGAGTGTGGGCAGTGGTTTGGTCACCATTCGATAGAACAGTGGTGCAGAGAGATGAGAGAGAAGTGGCCACGACGTGGTTTCCTGCGCGATAGTTTATGGATACACGCGACTGGCTATAGAATATAAATGCATATATATTTATATGTATATACAAGCCTAAAATTTAGATTATATGTGTGGCGCGTTGAAGGGAAAATATTCAGCGCTGAAGCAATTCGCAATGAATGAGATAAATTTAATACGAATTATTTTTTTCGTCATTGGATTTTTATTTAAGTCAATAATTTACTATAATGGGTATTTAAGGACGTTCGTTAGCTACGCTAGAGCCAAATGAACTGTACTAACGTTTTATAAAATTTATTCGAGGCTTGAAAAATGTTGTAAAATATATTAATAATTTTGGAATGATTTATAATTTTTTTTATATGTACCAATTATTTTTAAGGTATTTATTTAAAAAAATCAGTTGATCCACATTAAAAATTGATTTGACTCCATTTATCAAAATTTACCAAAACAGTTTTAATTATCTTTATTAAAATAATTAATATTTAATTTAAACATTCGTCAACACCTGTTTTTTTGTGGAGTTATATAAACTACATATTTCAAAGAATATTTTTAAACATTATTTATTATTGTATCTACTCTTACAATATACTTTTTGTGATTTTAAATACATAAAATGCTAATTCTCCATAAGGCTCTATGCTAAAAATTTGATTTTTGATCTTTAATAACTGTCTTAAATTATCGATAAGGCGTCTTGAATTTTCAAGAGTAAATAGTTACATGATTCAACTTATCAAAACTAAAAAAAAAAAAATTTGTATCTACTAAAAAGTTTCACTAACGAACGTCCTTAATCTAATACAAATATTATTTGAAATATTCATTCGTCTAAACAAATCACGGAGTGTATTACACAATAAGTCATTTCAAAATTCTTTTCAACATTAATACGAATTAAAAGATCGAGAAAAATTGCGAGAGAAAAATACGTTTTATATAAAGCAACTACATGGAGCTTAGATTAAAATATAAAATATTCATTTACAGAAATATGACTTGCCACAATTTGTCACAAAGAGAGTTCACGTATATTCTTTGTCTACATTTTCGTGTATACACATACAAACACACACCCAAACATACTTGGCAATGGAAAAATTAAAAACATAAAGACAAAGGTGAACGACAACAGAGTGCAATCTATTAAAGTGTGACCCAACATCATATTGTAAATTCCTTCATTCCACCATGACACACACATACATACATATATTTACAGCGCACTCATATTATACATATAGATATATATACAAATATAATACCCACACACACACAAATTCATATATACATATATACATATATGTTCAGTAAAATGGAATGTGTACACATGTGTTGTGGGTGTTACATTGACTGATTGAGTGGCGTTGAATTGAATGGAGGTGTGGGTTGGTTGAAACTGGCAAATGTCCGTCGGTTGCAGTGTGGCATCAGTAGTAGTGCTGCATTTGATATTGACTATGCGACGAAGCGAGACAAAATAAAATGTGAATGAGCAAGAGGAAAAATGGTTTGTGTTTCAATGTTGAACCCATCGTCAAACTCACTACAGTAAATATATTCTGTGTATGTATAATATAATATCGCTTGTATCTGTATATGTGTGTATGCGCGCATGCAGTACAGGAAAATATACAGAGTCAACGGGTGGGCTTCAATATTCAACCACGATGAAATTTTTCCTCGCTTCCCTTTTAACTATGTGCGCGCTGCTATTTTATTTTTTGTATTTTCATACCATTGGACCTATACTGTGTGTGTGTGTGTGTGTGTATATATGCCCTCACGCAACGCAATTACACCTGAGTAATAGCACTGCGCCAGGTCCGCCGGTTACAGTGACGAGATTGCATGAGGAAGAGTAAGAGTAAATGGAAGAGGGTGAGGTTTGTCCATTGGTTGGAGAGCGATAGTATTCAATCCATCTGTAAACTGTCCACTTTGATGGGGCGACAATCACACCCGCGGTGTAACGAAACCCTCGCTCTACTGCTACCATGCTCTCGGTTATATTCCATGCTTTGCACCATATCTCTCGATGTCTCTCTCATTTCATCGCTTTTGTGGGTGTATATATGTATATGTATAAATTCATTCTATTGTTTCGTGTGGAACGAAATTGTATATGCGTTCGAATTTATCGCGTTGGACACCCTCAGAATGAAGATCACTCGACGTTGATTGCACTGTTTTGGACGGTGATCGATGAGTTTTTTATTTTGTGAATAATTATGTATTCTCATCATGATGTTGTTAATGATTTTATGCAATTATTTTTGCATTATTTTATATGGAGAGATTTATGTATTGGACATGTATATATTTTTCAGTATTTCTAAAAGCAAAAACAATATTTTTAAATTCATCTTTAGGTTTGTATATGAGATAACATATTTATTTCGTTTTTGGAGTTTGTGAGCTACGCTAGAGTCAAATGAGTACTAATTTTTTATACAATTTATTTGAAGCTTGAAAAAAGTTGGAAAATATATTAATAATTTTGGAATGATTTATAATTTTTTTTATATGTACCAATTATTTTTAAGGTATTTATTTAAAAAATCAGTTGATCCACATTAAAAATTGATTTGACTCCATTTATCAAAATTTACCAAAACAGTTTTAATTATCTTTATTAAAATAATTAATATTTAATTTAAACATTCGTCAACACCTGTTTTTTTTTGTGGAGTTATATAAACTACATATTTCAAAGAATATTTTTAAACATTATTTATTATTGTATCTACTCTTACAATATACTTTTTGTGATTTTAAATACATAAAATGCTAATTCTCCATAAGGCTCTATGCTAAAAATTTGATTTTTGATTTTTAATAACTTTCTTAAATTATCGATAAGGCGTCTTGAATTTTCAAGGGTAAATATTTGCATGATTCAACTTATCAAAACTAAAAAAAATTTCATCTACTAAAAAGTTTCACTAATAAACGTCCTTATAAATGCTTAAAAATTGCGAATAAAAATTTTGATAAGTTTTTTATTTTGTGAATAATTATGTATATTCTCATCATGATGTTGTTAATGGATAATATAAATATTCATTTAATTTTTGTTTTACACTTAAACAGTTGATTATTGAATGATCAAAAATTGCAAATAAAAATTTCGTGAAGTATGGTTTTATTTTTTTATTTCGCAAATATCAATGAAATTACCGCTTTATGAGATTGGCGCCGGTACAATTTAATTTCACACTGTTATTGTACCCACATGTACGCATAGACTATTCAATAGTATTGTGATGACATTGAAATTGAGCAAAATTGAAAAAAAAAAAAAAAAACAAATTGCACATTTCACCGTAAACATTATATTGAGTGGTTTGCAAATACGCATTGACTTTAGTATTTTTGTTTAATTTTTCAAAATACATATTGCGATCGAGGTAAAGAGTTTTCCACATAGCTGTTGATTTTTTTAATCTATTTTATTTAATTGATATATTTTTTTTTCTTTTACACACACACGACTCCTCCTGTCGTATCATCTATATCATTTGATATTCAAAGTGGCAATAATATATCCGCCTCATTTTCAATATATATTTTCCAAAGCACATGAGCTATATATTTCGCGTATATACCTTTTAATATTCTGATGATATAAAATATAAATTCTATCAATTTACTTTGTGTAAGAGAACCCTCTGACGCTGAACTCTCATGAACCCTCTCTCTAAATAATGTTTCTATCAAGCAACAAGTGTTACTACCATATTCCTCTCATATTTTTTTTCTCACCCAAGAATATATACTAGGCTAGTTGAAATTTAGTGGGCACTAAAACTTTCAGCGTATATCTTTCAAAGTGGTGGTATCCATCTTGGAAATGGTCGTACGGCCACGCGTATAAGGTATGAGAAAATGCAAATATTCGATTATTTATATCAATGTGACTAGCGAATGATTTGGTACTGAGGGGTTGGCGCCTATTTCTTACTCTCCCTCATTCACTTTATCTCTTTGCTTTCTCCTTCTGCACTTTGGAATATTCGTAACGGCATCAGGCAATGGCCGACGACAATGTATATATATTATATACGTACTGAAATCGATTTCATTTCCATAAAATAAGGCGATTGCCATTCTATTTCATGATCATGTCATATATATTATATTTAATCGCAATTGAATTATACAGACACGATAAAAGTCCAACTGTTGTTCAATTAAATTTTCTCTATAAAATTTCATTTACATTCACATAATCTCCACGTAATGTTTATTATATTTTTCCTATCTCAACCCCTTTTTGCAAATTAATTTACTTCCGTTCAAATGACACAACATGCATTATGCAAACCAAGTTACACACAATAACCTTGATATAATTCCAATATTATGAATTGCTCACGGTGACAGTTGGCTTATTATTTCACTACAGCAAAAAAAAAAAAACCCAAGTACACTTGGGTATAATTTTGCCCATCATCATCATCATTATCCTCACGCTATGTAAAAAAAAAAGAGAAATCTTCAAAGACCCATCAGAAGAAATCCCATTTGACATTCAAAAATGCCACTATACGCATAAGATTCCATTCAGTTGCCTACTTTGATCCCTGAATGGGTCCTTTTTTTTTTTTTTTTTGTTTGGAAGTAGGACTCGAGACATTTGTAAAAGAGTCGACAAAAGCAAGTTCAGTAGCGTATAACTCGTATATACTTATACCTTTAATCACTTTACTCTCATTCTCTCTAAAAATTTTCAAAAATTTTGTGTTCGTCCACTATAATTAATTCGAGCGCTTTAATGGATAGAACCATGGCGCCACGCGGATGAATCTTGAAATTTGCATCGGTCAGCGTGACGACGCGTGTTCGCTTGAACGCGTGGCACACGGGAACAAGCTGTATATTGCATATGTAATCATGCCGCATGTCGAACAGAGGGTACGCACGATGTGCGTTTCAGATATATATTATATGCACATATGTATATATGTGTATATAGGCAAACAGGACCATATATAAACATACCTATATACAGGTAGACGGATGTTAGTGAGTGTCCTGCGTGGATGTACGCTATATGCATAACGATTATATGCCTATTAGAGGAACACCATTGTACCTATACATATTATATACATTCATGTAAATAGATGGGTTGATGTATGTATGTACATGTATATGTATATAGGGTACTGTATGGTACGAAAACGTGGTTTCAGGTTGGTATAGTCCAAGTACCATTACTGGGTATTGATGAGCAGTTGACTAGAGAAATTGGTTCAGCACGTGTGATCGATCCGACTAATCTCCCTTTTGCTTTCGAATGCTAATCTACGATCGATACTTGCAAAATTAAATTATGATATGTATATGTGGATGTGTATAGTAGAGTACTTTGTTTGGGGGGAGGATTGTTTTTTTTCGTGGTATGGACGAAATATTAATTTAAAGATTTGAAAAAAAAATTCCCACCAAAGATGAGCTTTTATAATTTTAATATTAAGTAAACAAATAATCAATTTGAAAGTTTCCTATTTAATTAACACGGAATTGTCAATTTTTTTTTTGTTTATTTATGCATAGCTTTGTGGTATTTTATGCTATTTAATTGGCTTTCAGCAGAGATTGTACAGAAATATATAATTTAAAAAAATGGTTATTATTAAATTATGTTTTGTGAACTGCTCCACTGCGTAAAAAAAGTTTTTTCGATTTTTCTCGAAAACTGTTGACTTTGAAGAAAAAGTCTATAGGACCTCTTTTCTAGGAAATTAAATTTTCTACAAAATAGTTTTCTTAACTAAAAACCGTGGAGTTGATAGTTTTTGAGAAAAATCCAATTAAACAAATGATTTTATTTTCACGAAAATTGATTTTATCGTGAATTTTAATTATTTTTATATTTTTCTTTTCTTTATTTAATTAATTGATCTTTTTTTTATTTACTGTTAATGGTTGATGTATTAATGTCTGGTAGGTGTGTGTTTATTAATTAATTTGTGTGGTAATAAATTGCTCGTAATCATTGATATGACATATGTTATATAATAATTCATCTTGAAAGCGACGGAGGAAGATCGTTTGGCACGCGTTTATTCACTTCGGGCGACTGATGTTGTTACTGCCGTTGCTCCACTTTCATTATTATGAAGAAATATATATACATTAAGAGAGTCCTCGAAGTTATGAGATTCTCGCGAGTCTGTTGCGAAATATTTTACGTCAAGTCAACGACTGTACATGCGTATATATAATTAAGTGTAAAAAAAAAAACTGGTTTTATATATACGTTGTCACTTTTTACTCATTGCTGTTTAATTTATAAAAGTGACATACTTTTTTTGATACATTATTACTGAAGACATTGGTATGAAAAGAAATTATTTCTATACACATTATACATGAATCAAATAAAATAGATTATTGTAACAAATTTATAAGGAAGATTGAGTAAATTTCAAATGTGTATACAGAATTGCAGCAGTTTGCTTGATGAAACTTTTATGAATTAATTTTATTTTTTTTCACTATTTTTTCCCTCGCATTTATTTCTCTCTCTTCTGCTTTCTCTCTGTCTCTTCCTCTTCTTCTGTATATTAACTTGTAATTGGGATGGTATATAGGTACTCGAATTCATACTGAGTGTAAATTGAGCACGAAGCAGCTATCGTTGATTGATTCAGAATCAGATCACTGTACGTTATATACTCCATTTGGTCATTGCACCAATTTTGCATCCACTCTTTCTTGTACATTTTACCTATATATATATATAAATGTATATAAATAATAGAAAGAGGATCAAAATGGAATGATAGAGAATTTGGGGATGAGCCCACTCGAATTTTTCAAATTTGAAATGAATTATATGGATGAAAATTCTCTCTGCCTATAAGTATTAATTTGAAGGGTGAAGGCAATAGTCTATCACAGAGACGTTGTGCAGAAATGCATACACATCAGCTGTACAAATTCTTTATTATTTACATATATAGTCATTGATTATTTTTATTCAATGCTTATAAGTTAAATTATATTACGAAAGTCAAATGTTTGATTAGTGATAAAATATTATGATTTGATGTGTGTGTGTGTGTGTGTATATTGGAACGATGTTGAAAATTGAGTTGAGAAACTGTAGGGTCGTAGTGAAGTCAAGTGAAAATTGATGAGGAGAAGATCGGAGAGGAAATGTGATGTTTGAAGTAAAAGTTTCGAAAGTTTGTGTAGGTGTATTGAGTATAACAGGTAAATTAATCATTCGCTTGGTATTATCAATATAAAAAATCATCGTGGGGATGTAGCTCAGTGGTAGAGCGTTCGCTTTGCATGTGAAAGGCCCCGGGTTCGATCCCCGGCATCTCCAGTTTTTTTTTAAAATTTTTTTTCATCAATTTATACTTTTAGTTCAATAAATTCAATATTATTTTTATTATATCTGAGAAAAAAGGGGATATATTTTCCAACCCAATGGGGCTTTTCTGCACGTGCATCGCTACTTGACACACACACACTTACATTTATTCACACTCTTATCCTGTCATTTTGAAATGTAAAAATGAAATCCACTTGGTGCGTCAGACGCGCGTGCGTCAAAATGAATTTATTTATTTATTTATTTTTTTTTTTTTGTGACTATTCGATGCCGCTATAGACACAACCCCATGACAAGTTTCCCATCTAGCCATCCGTCTGCCGTATATACGAGCACTCGACAAATTTTTCTTTCTCCGTATCCCAATAAAGCACGCGAATCTTCACTCTCTTTTCGTCGCGCGAACCCTCCACTCTTTCACGGTTGTAACAACGATTTGGTTCGACGACTAAACCCACTATCCTTGCTTGCTGTACTTGAGCTTGGCCCATAGGCTTTTAAATTTCAACCCTAAAAGTGTTTTACGGTTGGCATCACCCATTGATCGAATTTAAAACTGATGTCGGGACGATCGGGTGACACCGCTTTGACACCCGGATGTACTGATTTTACAACCAGCACGCGACGGAAACGGATTCTGGGAATGAAATTTTGTTTGAAGGGGAATGTAAAATTGTCGTCGTATAGTCGTCATGTTGATATGCATTCAAGGGGTTACGTATATACATATGCACATGGAAAAAGAGCGCAATGGGGAATACAATGTGTACATACACGAGTCATGTAAAAAAGGTTTATAGAGGTTTATAGATAGAAAAAAAAGAGAGAGGAGTTAAAATAACGAAGGGAATAAAAGAGAGATGAGGATAAAAAGGGGTGGATATGGGCTGGGATGTTTGTTGAAGCGAAACCGATACATGCAATATAACGCAAACTCAATAATACTCAGATTGCCACAAGTCGATATTCAGCATGTAATATGATATCGTGAAAAGGGGTTAGCATTTACTCTGTGCAAATATTGGAACTGGGTTTCCAGGTAAATTCTATTGGATTCCATGGGTTTTTCAATGAATTGCATTTCACAGATAGAAATCATAAAAATGTATCTATAAAGAATACATATACATACATGTGTATACAATTGATTAAATTTCAAAACAAATGATCATTATATAAAGACGTTTGTGAGCTACGCTAGAGTCAAATGAGTACTAACTTTTTATAAAATTTATTCGAAGCTTGAAAAAAGTTGGAAAATATATTAATAATTTTACAATGATTTATAATTTTTTTTATATGTACCAATTATTTTTAAGGTATTTATTTAAAAA